>JANJGK010001678.1:80000-87500 GCA_039081455.1 Macrobrachium rosenbergii
CAGGAGGAGGAACCCTTCCGCTCCTCACCACTGCTGCTCCACAGATGCTGCCTGCTGAGGAGAGGGAAGTTGCCCATTCACACTGTGGACACCAGGTCTGGTGGAACGTCCACCTCTCTCTCTCTCTCTCCCCCATAATAACTGTTACTTTAGACCAATATCTGCCAACGCGAACCTCCCAAAACGGAATGTGACGAACACAATGCGCGCATCAGTACACCCAGAGGAGCGCGAATGCGTTGCTGCATACGCAGTGCTTCATTTCGTTATCTATCTGGCAACCTACCGCTCAAGCCTCTAAGTCTTTCGGGCAGTGCAGAGAATCCGTTCACTTCCGTACACCATACTAACTATTTCTTGAATGAGTGAGCCCTGCACGCACAAGCAGAATTGCGATGCTTGTTACGCTTTTAACATTGAATGAATACACGCTGTGGGGACAGCACAAAACGGTGGCCTCTGGCTCTTGACAATCTGCAGAGAAATAAATGCACATATGTACAGTACACGCTCACATGAACTGCAGAGGTCTACAGTACAGGGCTTCTTTTACTGCTATTCACTGAGCACCCGGTCGCTTCTTTTATTTGACTGAATGAATAAGAAGCCCTGCATGGAAGTCTCGCAGAACTCTTCCTTTATTCAGCAGCTTACTGTACATGCGAGACCCCCCTCAGGAACTGTCAGGGGGTACTACAGTACTACAGTACATGATACATCTCTCACCAGATCAGCAGCTGCTGTCGTCAGAAGCATTCATCTTCTGAAGGCGAAAGCTTCGATCAGCGATGCTTCAGGACATTCCAATGACCTCGACAGGACGCCGCTCCCTCGGGAAAGGCCACGACCATGACAATCCTGCGAACTGACGATCAAAAGAGGAAGCCCTTCTTTCTTCTTAAACTCACTCACTTACAGCATATATGAGGTTTGCGTTTACAACGAACGGGGTGAGTCGAGTAGATTTCACGACTCACCCTGACTCTAATTGAGGTCAGCCAACGCACTTGGCATTAATTTCATTGTGTTTGCAAAAACCGTTTACACCGGACGAGTCGAGTCAGAGGGGAGTGACAGCGAGTCAAAACTCAAAGCGAGTCACGGTGAGTCAGAGCCCAAAAGTGTCATGGCAAGTCAGAGTCCAAGTGAGTCACGGGTGGGGCTGGGACCTCTTTTTTCGCAAATCCTAGAGTCACCAGATGGTTGAATGTCTTCAAATAGTATTTCATATTGCTTAACACTATTATTATTATTATTTATTATTATTATTATTATTATTATTATTATTATTATTATTATTATTATTATTTGTTAAATAATGGGACTGGAACCGACTGTATTCATAAATCTTTGTGTGTGTGTGTAACTTTGATGTATGTATGTGTATATACAGTATTTTGCATTTACTTTAAAAACAATCTTCAGTGCAAATTGACTTATTTAATATCAAAATGACAATGAAACAAATAAGTGTGACATTCTTCACATCTGCCTTAACAATCTGCAGAATAAACTGACATTTCTGACTGAGAATGACAATTGAAACAATGAAATAACAATCCAGGTCATTGTCTGACGAAACGATTGTTTCAAAATTGACAGTTCATGTTTTTCACTTTGACATCTTCATTAAATTTTGACATTCTAGCATGTTATTAATATAACAATTTGTTATATGCGGTAAATCTATCAAAATAAACATTTTCGCATCAAGGCAGCAAACAAAGGAAGAATATACTGAATTGCTGATAGGAGTTTGCCAAACTACTGAACCAGATCACGCCAAATTGCATCCAGATTCCAGTACCTGCCAGGTGGCCCATACGACAAGGATCGATTTCCTCTTTAGTCCATTCTGCGTCTAACTACACTTCCTGCTATCGTTCGTACTGCCGCATCATGTCCCAGAAAATGATCGCACTCTCGGTGATACTAATCTCGGAACTGTATCACTCCAAATCTGAGAGTGGTGATGAAGAAGAAGAAGAAGAAGACCTCTTCGAACTGCAGCTCGCGAGTGAGGGAACTCAGTGAGCAGACAAACCATTCGGCTCATCAGATCATGAGAAAGCATCAAGAAGCGCAGGAAGGAACATGAAAGAGAATTAGGATTTTAGGATTCAAGGCAGAAGGAAAGAAATTGAGTGACGAGTCCGTTGACTTTCTGAGGTTGCTTGTGGAAAGCAAACCCACCATAACAATGCGTGAATTGAATACCAGTCTACGAGAAATATTGGCCCATGAACCCCAGGTATCAGATGCTGCAGTGTCCAGGGCTTTGGAAGGTGCGATAATAATCATCCACACGCAGATGATGTGAAAAGATAAAACGAGAAATGGGAATTCGTATTGCATTCAAGACGCAAGAGCAGCATCTTGTGCCCCGAAATATAGGCAAGGAATTTGCAGATGGATCGAACACGCAGAGATGAAATGGGACCTCAGCCTGCACAGCACAAGAACACACGTGTGTGTGGCACAGCACCCGTCAGTGGGGACACAGAGCTTCTCTCTCGCATACTACAGTACTGTTGGCGGCCAGAGAGTGGCGAGGACCTTTCACGTTCACAGCGGCTATGTCAGATGCTGCTGCTACCCTCGTTTATTATGAGCACCAGAATAGAGGTAGGTGTGAAGAAGGCGATTTTTCAAGAATTTATTTTTAACCTTGACATAATTTAAGACACTTATAATCCTGTAATCATATATATATATATATATATATATATATATATATATATATATATATATATATATATATATATATATATACTGTATATATATATATATATATATATATATATATACAGTATATATATGTATATATATTATATATATATATATATATATATTATATATATATATATATATATATATATATATATATACAGCACCTAACATGCTTTTATGAAGAATGTTTTTTGATAAGGAAAACAGCCTTGGTAACACCACCTACACAACGGACGCTAACCTTGAATTTCAGAATGAAAATACTACAACTAGAAAAAGCCTCTGGAGCAACGCCAAGCCAAGAAGTTATATATAAAAGGTGCGTGTGGAGAGTCCGGTCGCATTCTAGGCCTCTATTTTCAAGGGGAATCTGCAAGTCGTGTGGACAGATATTGGTCTGCAGTTGCAGAGATGGTGAAATCAATCAATATGTCCTGCCCGACGGATCCTGAACGGCAATTCAAAGGCCCATAATAATAATAATAATAATAATAATAATAATAATAATAATAATAATAATAATGAACACGGTAATCTTATCAGAAAGACGATATAGAGGGGGTACGCTGGAAGTCACTGTGACAAGCTCTTTGCTGTATGTGAGAATGAGCAGGAACCAGGATCTAAACGTGAAAGGAACAGAACCAGCTGCTGTACGCCAGGTCATGCTTCTGGACGCAGCAGCAGCATCAAGAAGTGGTCACAAAGACGATGCAAAAGTGAAGCAGAATTTGAACAGCGCGCGAAATATTTCATGTTGCAAATGCATATTGAGAAATGGAAGTGTACTGGACACATTGTATACAAGAGCAGTGTTATACTGCAAAAACATTTCAAAAATCGTGTCAGGAAAGAAAAAGAAGAAGAAGAAGAAAAGGTCCCTAACCACTCGCAGTATCTGGAGCAGAGTATTCTCCCCTTCATTTGTCACTCGGTCACTAAGGAAACCTGCCCCCCCCCCACCCAACCCCCAAGTCCACAGGAGTCCCTCTCAATTTGGGAGGTTTGATTTTAAGTGTTCAATTTAAACTCGATGCTTCTCCCTCCCTCCCTATCTCTCTCTCCCTCCCTCCTGCTCTCTCTCTCTCTCTCCCTCCTACACTAACTTGCGTTATATTTCTTTCCTTTCCTTCCCAAGAAGCCGTTTTTACCTGCTGAGAATGCTGGCATAAGGGCCAGCCTGTGGTTTTTAACATAACACCAGAATCAGGGAGACGACGTGCATGAAAAATAATTGGTAAAAGAGACGGGTCTCCTGAACGGGCTCTTGCGATGTCCTATGGATTTCCATGAACACTCACTCGCAACGATCCAGATTACAAAGAAACAGGAGTGCAATCAAGATACGCACACACACACACACACACACGTATATTATATATATATATATATATATATATATATATATATATATATATATATATATATAGTGTGTGTGTGTACAATATTGAAATGCAATGAAGTAAAGTGAGGGGAAAACGTGTATATATGGTAATGATCTCCATGAACTTGAAGAATCTTGTAACAGCGCCGCATCTGTGGTAAAAGAGGTGAATACAAAAAGCGAGATGATATGGAAGTGAAAGAACGAGTCCCTGAAACAGCGAACATGAAAACAAGTGAAAATGAAATGACGAGAATGAACACCAAAGGAGACGGATTCTTGGGGGAGGTTGGAGGTGGGGTGGGGGGGAGGGGAGGGAGGAGGGAGGGGAGCGTTGTCTACTACTACCAATACCCAAGAAGGAAGTCAGACAGAATCAGACGTTCAGGAACGACGCAGATTATCGGAACAGAGACATGACCTGCATTTTATTCATTGTATGTTCAACGAAGCAGTTGCTGTAGATTTTGACGCAGAAAGTGAGGAAGTCACAGAACTCCTTCAGGATATTTAACCCCCCAGCCTTCCCCCCCCCCCCCCGTCTCTCTCTCTCTGACGTTTTGGTGGGAGAGAAGGGGGTGCACTGACGGCGCTAGCTCCCTACGAGGCCAACATCTTGCAATAATGCAGAATGTTGCCTGTGATTGCAAGAGTGCAGCTGCCTCAGATTTATCACCTTCTTTCGATAAACAGCAAATTCCATCAAGAAATCATTAACGACTCACTGCATATTAAGGCTACGCGCTGGGAATTATGATTATCAGATAGAAAATTATTTATAATATATATATATAATGAATAGCAACTCATACAAGTCACGGAACCTGAATGCTTTTGACACATGATGATTCAAAGATAGAATCTTTTCGTCTAATGCTCACTCAGTCCGGAATAGAGTAGACAAAAGTTTCTCTGCGAAGGAGAAAAATTATACTTTATAGTTATTTTTTTTTTATTCGTCTCATTCATTCTCGTGTTTTTGTCTTATGCTTCTTTCCTTCTTTCTCTCCCTTCTCAAATTATTCGTCTGCTCTCTCTCTCTCTATCTCTCTCTCTCTTTCTCTCTCGTCTGCTGGGAATTCTCAAAAAAAAAACTTTTGTCTTTCTTATCAAAAAAAGCAATAAAATATTTCTATTTCTATTAACCAAATTTTAGAACGGAAACTACAGTACTCTGTGCTAATAGTATCGTCAATATCCCCATATTTATTTGAATATTAAATCATTTCTAAGGCTTTTTGCCCTCACTATTTTGGGAACTCGAACGAAGCAGACGAATTACTAAGAAGGTAAAGACGATAATTTAATTCATACAAACACACACACACACACACACACACATATATATATATATATATATATATATATATATATATATATATATATATATATATATATATATATATATATATATTGCATACACACTATATAAATAAGAAGTGAATTCCAGCGATGTTGGGTGATGGGTGCCTGCACTAAAACAAGACTGAGAACCACTGATACACACACACACAGATAAGGACTTCCTCCGAGAGGCCAGAGGGAGGAGGAGGAGGAGGAGGAGGAGAATGCCTCCTCCTCCTCCTCCTCCTCCTCCTGGCCCAGTAGTCACAGCGGCAGCGGCAGCAGCAGCAAGCACCCTATGAGTTCATCTCCAGACCTTCAAGGTGGCGGTTTCATGACGAATTTTGATATGAAAAAGGTTGTCCTTTTACAAAACGTCCATTTGTTAATAATGGAGATGATGACATTGTTCATTTCATTTAACTGAAAGGACCTTCAAGTAGAGATTTACCTGTTATTACATTACGCAATTTTCTTAGAATAAAGAAAAGGGTCTGGAAATCAGCGTCACATTATTATTATTATTATTATTATTATTATTATTATTATTATTATTATTATATGAAAAATAAGGTTAATAAGCATTATTAAGGAGATTATCTTCAAATAATCACGAATATTTTTTGTTGAAATCGAATTCCTTTGAGTGAACAAAGTAATGTTAACAAATAACGGAACGTTGTTTGTTAAATAATTGATGATATACATTCAAGTAAATAAGTAACTTACCTATAATTAATGAAGCAGGGTCCCAATAAGGCCTGCAGCATCTGCATAGTTGAGCTCCCAAATCGCGACCGGATCTTCACTTCACAACATCACGAAATCAACTGATCCTTTCTGGAAATGAAACATCCAAAAATAAATTAGTTAGTGCAGCCACCTGCGCTCAGGTCCACGACACTCACGGCGCATGCGCACTACAACACACACACACACACACACGCTCGGGGAGCCTCGCCTCTCTGAAGTTGACGGGAGACTCTCTCTCTCTCTCTCGTTCTCGCTTAAGTGTTATAACCAAAAGCGCTTGCTCTGCAGACCTTATGTATCATTATTATATTATTTTTCACTCTAATAAACATTGAAAGAAACTAACTTGTTACATAAAAAACTGGCAAAAAAAATAAATGGAACCTTTTTTCTCCATTTTTATTCATTACTGATTAATAATAAAGAAATAGTGTTCCTAGTTATAACCCAAGTCTTCTGCTTCCCATATCAGTGACTAAAGAAGGCTGATTAATTAATAAGTAATAACGATCATCATAAATAATAACGTCCTTTGCAACATGCAACCTCTGATGAACCATTTCTCAAGCAGCGCAATCTTCCATATTTATCAGCATGAATGATAGACATGATTTTGTTTAAGTCGATAAAGCTGCTTCTATCGGAAGGTTTATTCCTGAGTTCTAATGCAAATCATTTACCAGTGTCTTAATCAAGTTTGTGTATATATATATATATATATATATATATATATATATATATATATATATATATATACATATACATACATATATATTACTGGAGGACATGTTAAAATAATTATTCTTGGTTTGATTAGGTGGAAACGACAATAAGGGGAAATTCTTAATATCCAGTGTTCCTCGATTAAGGTCAGTTCATCGCACTTCTAAATGTGTTTATGCAAACGGTTAAGCACAAGATGAAGTGGGAATGTCATAACAATTTCAGGTTTTTAGGTTTCGGTACCTGTTTGTAAACACACACACACACATACACCATACAGCCCCCAGAATACCTCCCTTTCCCTCAGACACAGAGAGAGAGAGAGAGAGAGAGAGAGAGAGAGAGAGAGAGAGAGAGAGAGAGAGAGAGAGAGAGAGAGGAAGCATGAATAATTAAATGGTCCCTGGACAGCGGATTGATCTCAAGATGAAATCCTTGCTGATCAGACAAATGTTTATGGAACGCAACACAACACAGTACTGAAATGCACAGCTCTGCTGACGCTCATAAATAATAAAAATTAATCATTCCTTCCAGTAGACAAGGAACACACTTTCACCCACTTC
>JANJGK010001678.1:92500-97500 GCA_039081455.1 Macrobrachium rosenbergii
CCTTTATTTAGACTGATGCTCATCAGACTGACTCTCATTAGACTGACACTTGTTGAACTGACACTTGTTAGACTGACTCTCATTAGACTGATGCTCATTAGACTGATGCTTGTTAGACTGACTCTCATTAGACTGACACTTGTTAGACGGGCTCTCATGAAACCGACACTTGTTAGATGGACTCTCATTAGACTGATGCTCATCAGGCTGACACTAGTTAGACTGACTCTCATTAGACTACTCTCGTTAGACTGGCACTTGTTAGACTGATTCTCATTAGACTGACGCTTGTCAGACCTACTCTCATTAGATTGACTTGTTAGACTGGCTCTCATTAGACTGACTCTTGTTAAACTTACTCATTAGACTGATGCTCATTAGACTGACACATGCAAAACTAATGCTCACAGACACTCGTTAGACTGACGAATGCAAAACTGACACTTGTTAGGCTGACGCTCACTCACACTTTATCTCTCCCTCAGTTGCCTTATTATTATTATTATTATTATTATTATTATTATTATTATTATTATTATTATTATTATTATTATTAAAAGCGTTTGTCATGACGTCATAATTATCACGTGAGAAGAAAAAGCATATTTTTCCTCACTTTCCTTTTCTCCTCACCTGATGACGTCATAAGAGAATCTGAGGAGGTCCTTCCCCTGAGAAAGGCACCCTAAAGGGGTGGTTCCCACATGGTGCCTTGGGTTGCCCCACCCTGGTGGTTCAGGCCCTCCCCAGGCCCGCTTCCCAAGCCTGGCAGGAAACCTGCCTACCTCCAGGGAAGCAGCCTCTGAGGAGGATCTTCCCCACTCAAGGGTGCCTTCAAGGGAAGGCTTCCCTAGGGTGCCTTTGGGCTATTCACCCCTGTGGTTCAGGCCCTCCCCCAGGCCCGCTTCCCCAGCCTGACAGGAAACCTGCCTACCTCCAGGGAAGCAGCCTCTGAGGAGGATCTTCCCCACTCAAGGCTGCCTTCAAGGGAAGGCTTCCCTAGGGTGCCTTGGGGCCATTCACCCCTGTGGTTCAGGCCCTCCCCCAGGCCTGCTTCCCCAGCCTGACAGGAAACCTGCCTACCTCCAGGGAAGCAGCCTCTGAGGAGGATCTTCCCCACTCAAGGCTGCCTTCAAGGGAAGGCTTCCCTAGGGTGCCTTGGGGTCATTCACCCCTGTGGTTCAGGCCCTCCCCCCGGCCCGCTTCCCCAGCCTGGCAGGAAACCTACCTACCTCCAGGGAAGCAGCCTCTGAGGAGGATCTTCCCCACTCAAGGCTGCCTTCAAGGGAAGGCTTCCCTAGGGTGCCTTTGGGCTATTCACCCCTGTGGTTCAGGCCCTCCCCCAGGCCCGCTTCCCCAGCCTGGCAGGAAACCTGCCTACCTTCAGGGAAGCAGCCTCTGAGGAGGATCTTCCCCACTCAAGGCTGCCTTCAAGGGAAGGCTTCCCTAGGGTGCCTTGGGGCCATTCACCCCTGTGGTTCAGGCCCTCCCCCAGGCCTGCTTCCCCAGCCTGGCAGGAAACCTGCCTACCTTCAGGGAAGCAGCCTCTGAGGAGGATCTTCCCCACTCAAGGCTGTCTTCAAGGGAAGGCTTCCCTAGGTCGCCTTGGGGCCATTCACCCCTGTGGTTCAGGCCCTCCCCAGGTCCACTTCCCCAGCCTGGCAGGAAACCTGCCTACCTCCAGGGAAGCAGCCTCTGAGGAGGATCTTCCCCACTCAAGGCTGCCTTCAAGGGAAGGCTTCCCTAGGGCGCCTTGGGGCCATTCACCCCTGTGGTTCAGGCCCTCCCCCAGGCCTGCTTCCCCAGCCTGGCAGGAAACCTGCCTACCTCCAGGGAAGCAGCCTCTGAGGAGGATCTTCCCCACTCAAGGCTGCCTTCAAGGGAAGCCTTCCCTAGGGCGCCTTTGGGCCACTCACCCTTGTGGTTCAGGCCCTCCCCAGGCCCGCTTCCCCAGCATGGCAGGAAACCTGCCTACCTCCAGGGAAGCAGCCTCTGAGGAGGATCTTCCCCACTCAAGGCTGCCTTCAAGGGATGGCTTCCCTAGGGCGCCTTTGGGCCATTCACCCTTGTGGTTCAGGCCCTCCCCAGGCCCGCTTCCCCAGCCTGGCAGGAAACCTGCCTACCTCCAGGGAAGCAGCCTCTGAGGAGGATCTTCCCCACTCAAGGCTGCCTTCAAGGGAAGGCTTCCCTAGGTCGCCTTGGGGCCACTCACCCTTGTGGTTCAGGCCCTCCCCAGGCCCGCTTCCCCAGCCTGGCAGGAAACCTGCCTACCTCCAGGGAAGCAGCCTCTGAGGAGGATCTTCCCCACTCAAGGCTGCCTTCAAGGGAAGGCTTCCTTAGGTCGCCTTGGGGCCCCTCACCCTTGTGGTTCAGGCCCTCCTCAGGCCCGCTTCCCCAGCCTGGCAGGAAACCTGCCTACCTCCAGGGAAGCAGCCTCTGAGGAGGATCTTCCCCACTCAAGGCTGCCTTCAAGGGAAGGTTTCCCTAGGTCGCCTTTGGGCCACTCACCCTTGTGGTTCAGGCCCTCCCCAGGCCCGCTTCCCCAGCCTGGCAGGAAACCTGCCTACCTCCAGGGAAGCAGCCTCTGAGGAGGAACTTCCCCACTCAAGGGTGCCTTCAAGGGAAGGCTTCCCTAGGTCGCCTTGGGGCCATTCACCCTTGTGGTTCAGGCCCTCCCTAGGCCCGCTTCCCCAGCCTGGCAGGAAACCTGCCTACCTCCAGGGAAGCAGCCTCTGAGGAGGAACTTCCCCACTCAAGGGTGCCTTCAAGGGAAGGCTTCCCTCGGTCGCCTTTGGGCCACTCACCCTTGTGGTTCAGGCCCTCCTCAGCCCCGCTTCCCCAGCCTGGCAGGAAACCTGTCTACCTCCAGGGAAGCAGCCTCTGAGGAGGATCTTCCCCACTCAAGGCTGCCTTCAAGGGAAGGCTTCCTTAGGGCACCTTGGGGCCCCTCAGCCTTGTGGTTCAGGCCCTCCTCAGGCCCGCTTCCCCAGCCTGGCAGGAAACCTGTCTACCTCCAGGGAAGCAGCCTCTGAGGAGGAACTTCCCCAGTCAAGGGTGCCTTCAAGGGAAGGCATCCTTAGGGCGCCTTCGGGCCCCTCTGCCTTGTGGTTCAGACCCTCCTTATCCCTACTTTTCGAATATGACACCAAACCTCCGAAGGCTTCAAGGAGACTCGAAGGATTTCGGAGCTTGCTTCTGGAGACTCTGAAGTTGGAGTTCCACTGAGCTCCAGCGCTGGGGGCATCCGCGAATGGCTCTTCTTCTCTCTCGCCCTTCCACCAGGAGCTGAGACCGAAGGATTCTGAAGCACTTTCAAGGAAGACTCCGAAGGTTTTAGGCCATTTCAGCATCGCTGCAACCACTTCTTTGCTTTCCTTTCCTGATATACATGGCGTCTCTCTCGTGCCTCCAGGAGCTGGTGACTGACTCAAGGAAGGATTCGAAGGCGGCGAAAAGTCCTCTTGATTCCTTTGAGACTTCACCGATCTGTTGATCCAGATGGTAGTTCTGGCATAACGAATCTCCTCTCTCTCTCTCTCTCTCTCTCTCTCTCTCTCTCTCTCTCTCTCTCTCTCTCCTTTCTTCTCGTGAAAGTCCTCGAAAGTCTCTATTCCAGGGTCCTCCTCTCCTCCTGATTCCTGTCCGTGCTTATCTTGAGTGCAGAACTTAGTCCCAAACGTGACAGTATTAAAAACATTCCCGCTTTATAAATCGCCTAAGGCTGGAACGTCGTCGACTCCATTCTGCCCCTCCGCCATGTAGTCCATATTTTCATGAGCATAAAATTTTCCTGAAGTCATCTGTATAAATCTTCGCCTGGTTTTTAATCGGATTTTGTTTCCGGAGACTGAAATTTGCATTTTTCTGAGCCATAGCAGCGCTGAGCGCATGCGCCAATGATTTCTCTCTCTTTCTCGTCCTTCCAGGAGCTGGAAAATTTAGGAAACTTTTAGATCGCTCCAGCATCGCCTTTGTAGCCAAATATAATCAAATTTTCATTTATTGTAGAACGAAAACAAACAGCAGTTTTAATGACATTTTCCTAAATCATTATTGCCCCAGGTTGAATACATTTAAAAAACAAAGCACATTCTTGTATACTACCAAGAGGAAGGAATAATTATAAGATATCGTTAAATATGAAATATTTCTTCTTTCAAATGAACGCCTTAATACTCTTTGGAAGCTTCAGTTTCAAGTCAATGGCCCCTTTAGTGGGCTTCTTGTTCCTTATGAATAGGGTTCTTCATCTTCCGAATAATAATAATAATAATAATAATAATAATAATAATAATAATAATAATGATAATAATAATAATAATAAAGGCTTATAGGGTTTCATTGATCATTTATGTATTGTCTGTGGGCCCAATTTCCCCCAAATTCTGTTGTCCAGAGGTTCAACACCTGAATTGTCTTTCCAGTTTCAATTACTCTCCTTTCTTCAACTTCATTTCCTTCTCAGCTTTCCTCTGCCTTGTTGATTATTATTATTATTGTTATTATTATTATTATTATTATTATTATTATTATTATTATTATTATTCACATGTATTTGTCATTATTTTTCCATGATATCATTTAACATATAGATTCACGGACACCAATAATGTTTCTTGCTGTTCAATAAAAAGTCAGAGATAGATAACAGATAGATAGAATATGTAATGAGTATTTAACGAATGGGTGACTGTCTCTCTCTCTCTCTCTCTCTCTCTCTCTCTCTCTCTCTCTCTCTCTCTCTCTCTCTCTCTCCGGAACCATATCCTACCTGACTGTATCTTAGTAATGCGACAGGTAGGTCAGCTTACCAAAACTAATCACCTGAAGAATCAACAGAAGGACTTTGAATCTTCTACAGCACTGCCCGAGGAGCGATGGCAAACATTCAGATATAACATTCATTTCATTCCCCCTCTTTACATTCTACATCAATAGATGTTACATCAGTACAAATGTCTTTCCACAGACTTCCACAAACGTCTCAGAACTCTTGGCAA
>JANJGK010001678.1:100000-115000 GCA_039081455.1 Macrobrachium rosenbergii
TTAGAAAAAAACTGTATATACAAACACGAACGCGATAATATGCGCATTCGCTTTTCCAAAAACAATACTTCAACGAAACACACGGCTACTAAATATTTTCTAACCTGTTCCTTCACATCACAGCCTCAGTATATGCCACATACATCTACTCCAGCACTTTCCCGACCGTTTATCAAAGACGACGTTTCATCTAACACCTCAAAGCTTTTAAATTTAGCTAACAAGTTTTTCATATATAAATCTTCCACGCACCTTTCCTCCAACAGGGATAAATTCTTTTTCATTATAGCCACGCAACATATGTTACCAATTTTGCTCATTTCATCACTGAATGTAGCTAACACAGGTAAATATTGATTCAACCAAGTCGTATTAACACGCCCGCTTTGACCGATGCCAGCGGGAAAGATAACATACTTGACATAGTCATACGATGATTTAGATAATTCTTCCTTCAATTTCTTGACCGAAGAAAAAAAGTGGTTGAATCTCATCTGCTTACTATCTCTGGCCAAACGATCGGCATGATCTTCATCTTTGGAATAAGCCACGCTCTTTTGTGCGTATTCGTTCTCTTCAATGGGGGCGCCGATACCGTATTGTGTTAATAAGGTAGCTATGGTAGGGAGATCAACTTCATCGTTGCATTCCCAAGATGTGATATTTTCAGGTCTTTTCACAATGGCGGAACCTTCAATACCCCTATCACGAGGACATGCATATGATGCACCAGTGCGAGAATATCGAAAACCTGCCAACTCGGCATACGGATAAGCACGAATGACGTCTGCCACCACACCGTAATTCCTGCATGTGACACAATTAGTGGCCACTACTAAACACGTGTTCCGCTTCCTGAACATATTTTCGGACAAGTTCCCGAAAACTAACTTGCACGAGGAGGTTGATGAAGCCATGGCGAGAGTCCACGTCTTGATGTGACAATCCTTCAAGAGATAATGAGCTACCCGAGCTCCCTGCCTTTATCACAATCACCGATTACAAACCAGTTGTGACGAAGCATCAAGTCTCTCTCCCTCCCAGCCATGATTCACACACACACGAATAAACAAGTCTTATCATTCCCTCACGCCAAAGGTCATCCACACATATGACTCATTTTATCAAAATCAGTATCACTCCCAGCCATGATTCAAGCTCACACGAATAAACAAGTCTTATCATTCCCCCATGCCAAAGTCATCCACACATATGACTCATTTTATCAAAATCAGTATCACGTGACTAAACAGCTCCGGCATCATTGTTCCTAAAATGTTAATAAGCCACCCACGCATCCACCATGCTTCTGTTTCGTTTCTTCCTCACAATCGCCATCTTGTTTTTCCCTCCCCCTCCTCCTCCTCCTCCTCCCTTTTTCCCCATATTTCGCCACGTTTCGATTTGTTTTTTAATGGCTATATTCCTTAACATCCAATCTTTAACCCCGGCCATTTCTATGAAGTAGTGATAATTCGCAATATTATGAACGTGGGTTTTTTTATTCCCTTGAAATTCTCGAGCTATATCTAAAATATTATAACCTGCGAGTGGATGAGTTAAATCTCCTTCTTCATTCCATTCAACCGTGTTAGAACCTTGTAAGTGCTTAACAAAAGCCGTAACATATGACTTTTGAGGTTCTTTAAAAAATATTGGAATAATACCTGTTAAATCGGGATTGCTTTTTTTGCGAGTCATGTCCCCTTTAATTGTTTTCAACGTAATCGGGGCGTTTACCACCTCCCCTCCAGTCACTGCACCTACACTTTCTATAGGAGGAGGAGGAGGAGGAAGAGGAGGTCCCGTGAGCGATATAGCTGGCACAGACAGTTTTTGGATATTAAGAGGGACGTGTCCGCTACTACTAACAGCTGTCGTATCCAACTTGCCAGTACCCTCCAGGTTATTAATATCACCATCACAAACCTCTTTTCTATTCATTAACCTCTCGTAGGTAATGGCAGGGATAACGTAAAACTCCTTCATTTTCAATTAAAAAGACTTCCTACCAAACTCGCTGCAATAGGCAATAACGCTGATAGAATAGCCCCCCCTTTGCGACTTTTCAGTATATTTTTCTTCTTAGATATGGACGTTGTTTTCAAGGACACAAGATGAATTTCTCGTCTACAATTTCTTAAGTGTTTAATAAACTTCTTATCTTGAGTTAGATTACCACAAAGAAAATTTCTAAAAATTTCCGAGAGCGTAGCCACCAAACCACCGTTTAAGATGGGAATGACTTTACTTCTTTCACTGGGTGATAAACCAGAGATGAATAAAATAAAGTTTTTATTTTTACGTATTAAAGGCTGCTTACGGTTCATATCCGTTCAATTTGAGATTCATCAACCCAGGAATTGAATTGTCTCGGATAACCTTTCCAATGAACGTAATATTGAGTTTTATTATTTTTCTTCCTCCTTCCCAGAATAGTGATATCATACGTTTCTGGTAGATTTGTGGGAATTAATTCTTCACGATAAAATGCACCCTTTATTTCTTCACCCGCTAAATCTTCCAAGAAGTATACGACTGGATTTTGCGATGTATCCACTTTTCGGATTTTAAAAATTTCTAGAGTATTTTGAATTGTGTATCCCCTCCTAAAAATTGCGTTCCGACGCTCATCGGCAATGCGTACAACGTCTCCAACATTCAAGAGCGAAATGGTGGGAGGATTAACGAGAACAGCCTTTTTATACATACTCGAGAATTGACGTTCAATGTCATCTCTAGCCGTTAATGCGTGAACCTCTTGCGGGGTGCGACCCAAACTCCTATGGGGGTTGTGGTTGTAACTCTGAACAATGTCACGCAAGACGTTAATGTATTTTAAGGTATTCTTATGTGTGAGATATCTATATATCCGACTTTTAATAGTCCTTATGACTCTTTCAGCTATAGAGGATTTGATTTCTCTCGAATAAACGCTATATAATTTTATATTTTTACTATCTAAATATTCTCTGACATGTTTGTTATAATATTCTCTACCCTCATCACTATTCAAACGTGAAATTCCCGAAAATTCGGTAGATTCGATAACCTTCTTCAAAGCGCGACGCATAGTAACACCATCCTTCTTTTTCAAGGGAACAATTTGTAGATATCTGGAAAACACGTCAATAAAGACCAGCAAATATTTAAACCCATTATTATACCGAGCTAATTTGGACATATCGGCTAAATCGGTGCTCGCTATTACTCGCGGTTTGGGTGACATGATTTTTCTTCTGGGGAATTTTTTTCGAGTGACTTTATGCAGTGTGTAAGACTTTTGTCCACGCAAGAATTCTTTAACATTTTCACGTGTAATTTGGCTATCCAGATTTTTCGCTACCCTGAATAAAGAGTCCACCCCGCTGAAACTACCCACACCCCGTGCATCTCCGTACAAAGTTTTTAGCAGTTTTATCCGTTCTTTATCCATATTGGTAAGCTATTTGATATTCCGTTTCACCCAGAATATTAGTTCGGAGCTGTAACAGTTCAGGTGTTGACGGAGCGAAGTCTACTAACAAATAACCGTAGCGGTTACGTGATAGGGCCTTTTTATATATGTCCGAAAAGGCTGAAGCTTTTTGACGGCCGAATAACTGCCGACCTAGAGTTTCAATTTGACTAAAATCACGATTTTTCATTAGAATATAATGTGAACAATTCAGGCTTATACTTCTACTAAACTTGCCCGAATGAAACATATTCTGCGTTATGAATATAACTGAAATAGATGAATGACGTCCCGCTGTGAAGGCGTTAGTGACAAATTTATTATCACTAGCCTCGAGGAAACAATCGTCGAGTATGAATAATAGACCTTTATTAACCTCTGTCTCCCCCTTTTCAGCGTAATCAAAGGGATTTCAAATTTCTTTGGATACTTTAAATTTGGGACCTATTGAGGGATGCATTACGAGGGGGTGTTCAGATACCCCGCAATATAAAATGTATTGGAAACGCGTTTCATAGAGTTCAATGATTTTTTGACAAAGGACGGACTTGCCACTGTTACTAAACCCCGCGATGATAATACGAGCGGGATTAGCGAACGGGTCTAACAACTGCCCAGGGAAGGGACCTGCCGCAGCCATGATGTTAGCGCGTTCAAGACTAAAGTTGTATACTTTACACGCTCCTTTTATATACAAGCCTTAATAATAATAATTAGGGTGAATGGAAGTTGACGGCAATAATATTTGTTTAATTTCCATAATGAAACATATACAGGTTTTTCCTACAATATCAAAATACAATGTACAGTAAAAATGCAACCTATAATAAAAATACAATTTAATAATTTAAAAATATAAAAAACCAACTGTGTATATGAATATATTATATACAATATAATATATTAAAATATATGAATATAGGATAAAATATATAGTAAAATATACAAACTATGACACCCGGTCAAGGTGTGATACGCCTCCGTTTAACTGGAGGAGAGGGTGAAACCATTTCCTGTCGAGGAGAAGTCAAAGACGCCGAAGAGAGAGAGGAATTAACATTGTATATTTTACTATTCTCTCTTCGACGTTTTGAACATCCTTTCACCCGCGGGAAATGATGTGATGGATGTAGGGTCGGAGGAATTCTCGAGGTGCTAGGAGCGGGAGAGATTGCCGCTACTGCTGGCACCGCCACTGCCCTCTCTATCTCCTCTTCCTCCTCCCCCTCCCCCTCCCCCGCCATACCCTCCTCCACCCCAATGTCTGGATGTCCATACGCCAACGATTTATAAGGTGTCACATAATATCTCTTGTCCTCTAAAGGACAGAGAGATACCTTTCGCTGGCTCGTATGACACATCGTACCTCCTACTCTTTGCAAATTGTGCACACGAGTATAAGTAATCTCATTCTTTTCGATTACAGCTCGATACTGGTCATGCGGAATGGTCTTTTGCCGGCACCTTTGTACTCCTTTCAAGGTGTTACTACGACTAGTTTCCGTCAGATACGAATAAACTTTAGGTTTAACGCCGATAAACTCCCTCATGAGTTCAGCTCCCGTTTCAACCTTGACTAACCCTAGTTTCCCCTTACGTGACTCATCATACAATTCGTGAGTTTTGGGGAAATTACTCAAATCCATGTAGGGTTTGAGCACACCCTTCAGTTCTCGATTGAGGTTATCAGTCGCGAGGGAAAAGATCAAGCTGTCAGTGTCGGTATAAAGGAGCTGAACTCGGTGTCCATACTGCTTTCGAAGAACGTCGTAATAGAACTGATACACCATATCCTTCGCCATGTCTAGTATACTGAAACCGATATAAATCGGGGATTCAGCCATAACAGACTCTTTGCAATGGTTCACAATGTACCTGTCATTACCCAGTTTTTCCAAAGACTTGTACGTGTGTTTGGATACATTCCTGAGGAGAGAGGCTTCACCGGTGGTGACGACAGTTCGGGTAGAATAATTCAATGAATTTTTAATAGTGACACCGAAAAGACCATTCATTATGATTTTGATGGTGTTCCTCTTGTCCGGATCGGTCTCTTTAGCACGCCTTTCGGCATTCTCCAGAATATATTCCCTCAAATAAAAATCCTGTTTGAATTTGTACACTTTCCTTATTACATCAACTTCGAGACCGAGTCTTATCAATGTTTGTAATAAGGGAAGACAGATCAAGTGATTACGCATGGGTAAATGCGTACCCGTCAACTTAACATTTTTCTTGGGTAGCTTCACCTTGAATTTATTCATTAGGTTTTTACTATAGGGCGATAGATCCTGGTGAGTCACATTCATGTGATGAATGGCGAGAGGGAGATCGTCCGTCTGTAGAGCAACATCCCGTCTAACTGGTTTGGTATCGAGCAGGATGAAATAACCGTATTCACCCTGTGAATCAATGGCGGTAATATCGCTAGCGACAAAACTTTCTAATTCGGCAGGGCAAAGTTCAGTTATTTCACCCAAGGGCATTTTGTATTTACTCATAACTGTGGGATACAAACTGGTGAAATCAACGTATAATATATACGATTGAGGATCACCTACCCTAAAACTGGGATTTAACTCTGGATTATTAGCTACACATTGCCTTCGAACTAGACTACAAAAACCGCCGCGGATGTTTTTACAAATTAATTGATAGAGTTCACCATTCGAAATGAGGGGGAGACGAATTTTAGAGGAATACAGGAAAGCATCGAGCGAGAGAGAGGTAGAAGTCAGATAACGGGCGGGGTCTAGTCCAAATTGCGCCATGGCAGCCTTCCTCCAAGCTAAATAAACGTCTGCTAATAATCCCACATCCATTGACAAATACAAAATGGTGTAATCTAGAAGATTGGCGCAATTAGCAGCGTTCCAAACCTTGACCACGTGTGCATAGTCCTCGCTGGAAAGGGTTTCCCCTGTAAGTTCCGAATCGAAACACTCTCGAGAAGGGATGCCAGGCTTTCGCAGGATATTGAAACCCGTCACATAATCATAAGGGTAGTACTGTTTACCCGTACCCAAAACTAAATCGAGACAATCCCGAGAATACTGGGTTAACAACTTACGTACGATTTCGAGGGAACCTTTCTGTTTGATATGACTCGAGGCGAGACTAGAAAGGGTCCCTCTAATCACGTTGTTGCTATCCACGAATCTCAGATTGCCTGATCTGGCTGAGTAAAATTTACTACCCTCGCGTTTCAGAATTTCAAAATCATGTTGAGCCCCTGCCTCTTTCAAGACCAGGGCGATGTCATATGACAAATTGTGTACGAACACTGTTAAAGTCGGCTCCTTAAATTGAATCTTCAAATTACACTGTTGACACAGTGCACACAGAAAGTTATCCCGTGCCACAGAATGAGCGTGATGTCGCATTTTCGTGACTCCAGCCTTGAATTCGACATTGCAGCCTTCGCAATGAGTGCTCGCTTCAAACTTACGGGTGGATTCAGGAGTCATATGTAAAGGATACGCACGCATTCGTTCGCGCAATAACGCCCAGTCCCGGTTCATGTTCTGCAAACAATCATCAACGCATTTCTCTCCGTGACTTAGTCTATGGGTACAATATTCCCCCGTTCTACCGTCAACGATCACGTAGCAGTAAGCGAAAGCTTTCTGCCGAGATACTATTCTCGGATCGTCCTCTCCGGTCTTCGGTTGAATATTATACGCTTCAAAATCCAGGAAAGCCATGTGTGAGATTGGCTGCAGAGCTTTAACTTTAGTAAACTGTTTAAATTGACCGGGTTCTGGGTATTCGACAGTGGTTCGAGCGGTACAGGCCTGAGTGTGTGCCTCGCGGATGGTGGGACTATTAAACAAAGTCAAACAATTGTAACACATACCACCCGCGTGCTCAGTCCCCCGCCCCTGCTTGAATCCGTGTCGGAACTTCTTCACGAATGCCAACATATCCTTAATCAACGCAACGTGGTCGTCAGTGATTAATAACAACGTGACCAAATGACGGCTTTGGGGGTTACCACCTTTCCTCGCCAGATGTACCGTCCAATGTTTTTTCCGCTGTTTCCCCCCCATGCCTAATTCACATAATTTATACAGATATATGTTGAGGTTATTCCCCTTTTCTAATGTTTTGAAAGAGTCATGGGTCAACGGCATATCTGCAGGCGAGTGTTTGATATTAAATTGCCCCCTCCCCATCCTCCTCATTAAGACACGAGGGAGGTTGTTAATACGTGTGGGAGGGTTATCCCGGAGTACAACGTAAGCTTCTAATGCTGTAATAACACAGTTGTACCCGGACTGAATATTGATAACCTGATCACTACCACGGACTCCCTTGGGATACGCCTTGAAGTTATTAATATTCACTAACTCACGCCGCGTGATATGAAGTTCAACCCTGTCCAGCGAGGTCATACACCAACCCGAACCCTCAGTACGGTTGAGTCTTTCTTCCAAGTTATTAGCTATAAACTCAATAGCCTCCTCCAGGGAGTCATAGATCGAGTCAATCGTAGTGAGGATAGGCGGGGTACATAAATAAAAAGCATTTTTTTCATTCATGTCGCCTAGCATCCTCACACTGGTGATAATAACACACAAGTAGAGCATAGCCGAGCGAATACCTCTTTCAAGGAAGTTACTGAGCACATCTTCGCGTAATCGGGCTATGCTACTACTTAGCTTCATTGCCACGTCAATGTGTGACCCTACCGCAGCCGCATAATGAATGGTACTCACTACCTTGTTACCCTCCGTTCTTTCCCTCGCGAGTGCAGATCCCCCTCCACCAATGCGTGACGCTTCATTATTATTACTCCCCATCAAATCTTCATCTAATGGGAAGTCTTCAGCGAAGGGATCTGTAAAGATCGTGTTAATTAGCACCGGAGTGAACGTGTATTATAATAATAATAATAATAATAATAATAATAATAATAATAATAATAATAATAATAACTGCAAAAACAACAATGATAATATAATAATAATAATAATATTTTACCTGGATCGGAGTGTGGTGAGGATGATTCATCATGGCGGCTAGAGGCTTGGACATCTTCTTTAATGACGTGGCAATCTGTGAGATAACAAATTCATGAATACTGCATGACATATCATGAACGTGGAGGTTTTTATGTATAACATGAACGTGGAGGTTTTTATGTACACATATTATTTATAAACCCGATGCCCATTGTTAGTCATACAGTCTACATTCAACATGTGTAGCGATCACATCATATACGTGAATAGCAAAGCATGTATAAGTACATTTCCAGAAAACCGGGCGTGTAAATTTACCAATAGGTTAGCTGCCCCAATATCATTACCGAAAGAAGTGGAATATGAAGTGGGCCTAGTGGGAGTCATTCTCCCGAAATTATATTACGCTATTAAACCAGAAGACATTGATTTTACTATTCAATTTAACGTGATCTATAACGAGTCAGTTGGGAAACGCGTTTATACTTATATTTATAAGTCCATTTCGGGTTTGTTGGGTGGTGATATGAATGTCATGACTAGAGCGTTTAATACGGAAATTATTGAACAATTATCTGGATTTTACGGTGAGCATATTCGCGGAGCTATCCGCAGGGACGGTTTATTCTCATGGAATGATGACACGAAGGTAATGAGCATTCCACATGTCGATGCAGGAGTGGCCAAAGTTGACATGATTGATTCAATTACGATTAAACTCAGTGCTAAAGCAGCTAATATGTTTGGTTTCAATGAAAAAGTCAGGTATTTAATATACAGTTCGGGTGCGTTGAGACCTCACCGCGGTAGAAATATATTCCATCAAGGCGTTGAATACGTTTACCTGTATTCGGGTATCGTTCAACCTACCATCTTGGGTGATAAAATGGTTAATCTCTTAGACTGTTTCACGTTAGGATGTGCATGTGGTAAAGGTCCGCATAATGCCATTTATAAACCTTTAAATACCATTGACGTATTGGATTACATTACCATCGATGTCTCGGATCAGAACGGTGAAGAAATAATGTTTACTGAAAATGGGGTTGTATCATGCAGTCTGCATATAAGACCTAGATAAAACGCTATCGAACTTTTCTTATAAATACCATTCGTGACATATACCCATCGTAGTATTTAACCGACATGGCTGGTGAACACACCATATATTTGAGCAGTCTCGGCTGTTTAGACACGTATACCAAAAATACACCTTCGAAATTTGCCAATAGATTACCTACACCTATATTATTACCTAATGGGGTTGAATATGAAGTAGGTTTAGCTTCGATCATGTTCCCGGGGAGTTATTACGCTATATTATCCAAAGATGATTTATTCACTCTCGAATTTATTACAGAGCGTCATAAACGTGATAGGCATACATATTTGTACAGACCGAGAATAGCGATGTTAGCGGGGGATATGAAAAGACTCGTGAGAGCTCTTAATAAGGACGTGCATGATTATTTGAAAGTTTATTACGGTGATAATTTCATAAATTATTTTAATAGTAACGGTATATTTCATTGGGATGAAGATTTAAGGAGAATTACTATGCCACGTATCAAGAGAGAGAAACTGAGACCGGGGGACGTTAAAAGTATATACGTAAAATTTAGTGGAAAAGCCGCGAAATTATTAGGTTTTCATATTAATACTGGTTATGAAATATATGGTGGGCGTGAATTGAATGAACACGTTTCCCTTGATTCTCTACCTGATAATTGTGGGGTAGATTATATATATGTGTATACGGATATAGTTCAACCGACGGTTTTTGGTGGGAGACTAGTCAATATATTGGACTGTTTTACTTTAGCAAGTGGTAGAGGAAAAGGAATACATAATACAGTCTACAAATTGTTGAACACGAACATCTTGGATCAGATTTCTATTCTTATCACGGATCAAAATGGACACCTTTTACATTTCGCTAAAGACTCAAGCGTTACTTGCCTGCTCCGTATAAAACCTAGAGGAAAATTAGATGAATAGGTACGTATATAATTCGATGTTCACCCTTGGCATTCCTTATTCGTGATCGTAACACCCTCGAGTCAACTAGAACGTGTGAATCAAGCTCCACTTAAATTGTTTGGGAATAGTATAAACAGTAAAATGAGAGTGTTATTCGCGCCTCCTTCAGAGGCGGAATTTAAAAAACTGTTTTTATCAGACCCTTTATTAAGGAGAGGGGCGGGGTTTGAGGATATTTCCGTTTTCTATCCCGGTCGCAGGAGGGGAAGTGGTATTTTTTCTACTATAAGTGGTATTGCACGTAAAGTACTTCCTTTTCTATTTAATGCCGCGAAACCTTCAGTTAATGAATTCGGTAGATCTGTGTTATCTGATATGGTAAACAACGGTTTACCTTTAAAAGAATCCTTAAAACGAAATGGTATAAGAGCCCTCAAAACTACTGGACAACGAATTTTAAGCGGTACTGGAAGGAGAAGAAGAAGAACGAGACGGAGGAAAACGGTGAAACGTTTAGTTAGACGGTCGAGTGTGGGAGGAAAGAAAAAACGTAGGAAGAGGAAGGATACACGCGTTAAATCTAGAAGTACATATAATAAGGACGTGTACGATCTTTTGTAACTCATTCATCAATTGACATTCGGCGGGTACGCACTCGTTCTACCCTTCATCTCAAATTATATAAACACAAAATATGGCTAGCGTAGTTCCTAACATACCCGGAACTGGTAATCAAGTTCCTGTTTCATCGTATATTGCGGGTATATCTGAATTGTTCCCGAATGTTAATAGACGGAGAATTATTGAAACTTCAATTAATTCAAAGGAAAGACTGGATTTTACACCTTGCAATATTTCCGTAAATCAAATTCTAACTGATAAATATATAGAATTTCGCATTAATGGGGTGGCAGGTTCTTTCTTAGATTTGTCAAGTATAGCTTTAGAATTATATATCACAATAGATAGGGCCGGCGCGCAATTAGCAGATGATGATCACGTGTCTGTCGTTAATGGTCTAAGTAATACATTATTTAAATCCGCTTCTGTTTTCTTGAATGAAAAGTTGGTGGAATCCTGTCCTGTATTTAACTATCAATCATATATCAAAATGCTGAAAATGATAAAGCCCTCGGCATTACCTACCACCGGTCGGGCGGGATTTTTATATGATGACTATCATGTAACACACGGGGTAACTCGACAATTTACTGCCAATACCTTCGGTCAAACCAGCAGGTGGGAGACGAAAGTTATGGGCGACATTAAAACGCGGGGCGTGCATACATATTTTCCACTTCTTTTGGATATAGCGACTATAGACATGTATTTACTGGATTCGATTGACTTGAGGCTTAGGCTCGAATTAGCAAATAATAACTGGGTTATGGGTGCCCACACAGACGGACATTTAAATGTGATAAATATAGAAAAGGTTAAATTATGGATCGATAGAGTTACCCCACATTATAACGCAATGTCGGCTTTAAATGAGGCGATAGCAGTTAATCCTATACAATATATATTTGATAAGACTTTATACAAGACATACGTTATTGGGCAAAATGAAAATTCGATTTTAATTGATCAACCTTTTAACAGTTGTATACCTGAAAAAATCACATTGGCCATGATTGATATGGAAACATTTTCAGGTGATTACGCAGCCAATAGCCTATATTTTCAATCTTTCGATTTAAATAATATACATATTACCGTTAATGGGAATACTGTATATAATATTCAATGCAGTTTCCCTAATACCATCATGCAATTATATCACGAGACGCAGAAAAGTATAGGGGGTGGCGGTGATAATCTGATCACTTATGATAGTTTTAAAAATGGTAGAGCTATTTACTGCTTTAATTTTGTGGTGGAAGATGTTGAAGATTCCATGCCAGTGGAAATTTCGGCAAACCTGCGAATATCGATCAGGCTGGGTACGGCTACACCTAACCCTTGCATTATTTTACTTTTCGGGGATACCAAGGGTATTTTAACGGTGGATGCGGATAGAGTTATTCAGTGTGATGTTAGGGGTTAAATAGAATGGATACAAAAGAAATTGAAATAAGTTTAAAAGGTTCACTCGGTGACCGGGTTAAATATTTAGGTGTGTTCGCTTCGGATGAAGTAGGATTATTGACATTGCCAGAAAATAGAAGCAAACCTTTAGTTTTTATATCTAATACATTATCTTCGTCTACTGATATTAATATTGTCGGTCATTGGGTATGTTTTTACGTGGAAAAATCACCTAGAAATATAATCTTCTTTTTTGATAGTTACGGTATAAATCCTAAAGTTTATTCGAATGACTTCTCTAAATTTATATATGCACATCCCAAATATAGCCTCTATCGACTAATAAAACAAATACAACCCGATAAATCGTACAAATGCGGTCTTTACGTTAGTTTTTTTGTTCATTGCGTGAGTCACCGAGGTGTGAAAACAGTATTATCCTTAATACAAAATGTATTCTCATTCACTCGTTTGAGAGGCAATGATAAATGGATAACGGGATATTATTTTAAATATTTGAAAAAGTTTAAATGTTCACATTGGAGGTCGGGGGTCAAACGTGCTATTACATACAAGGAATGTCTCCGCATCTTAAACAACTAAGGTAAATGCATATTTTTCTTTGATTTTTATATTACCCCATTTACATTCTGTTAAGGATATATTCTATATATGTATCATACACCGTGAATCACATAACTATTTTTTACTTATTTCAGGATGAGCTGTGAGAATCATTCACCCGTGAACGTCGGTGATAAAATGCTAAGACGTCTTAGTCGTTTCCTCTTAAACGCTTTTCGGAATATTCGCCTTATCATAAGGATACACGTGGACGTTATATTGGGATGTGTGCTGAGACAGTCTGACGGTGATTAGTGTATTGAATTTGTACACTGTCTTTTATGTGGTCAATAAATCCTTATGAATAATCATATACGTGTTTTTTTACTATGCCCACAATCCATTTGAAATCAAAAACAGGAAAACGGAGAAAAAAGAGTGCGTGTTTCTATGGAATCAAGAACTGTTATTAAATAAATATATAACACATCGGTTTTACATACCTTCACCGGGTTGCTCGTTTCCTTCAGTAGTGGGTGGTGGCGGAGTTGGTGGGGGGTTGCACTGCTGTGGGCTGTCAGCGGGGGTTGTTGCATCTCCTGCTACTTCTTCTTCTGCTCCTGCTTCATGGTCATGACCTGTTTTCACCTTCCTAATAAATGTGTTGGGGGCTCCAGCACCATAGTAGTAATGGTGTCTGACCTGAGTGGCTACTTCGTCAGCTGACAGTTCGCTACTGGAGTTATTTCCCATATCTGAAAGAGAGAAATAATGACTGTTTTATATATTCTGTTTCTTTCAACGGGTACATTATTTCATATGAATATCTATTCCGTATACAGATGAATCTTATTGCTGTTTTTAATATTTACTATATGTTCGAGTAAATGGAAAGTGTTTTATATGCTACTTACTGAATAGTGACGGGGGAATGACGTTCCGGTCAAGAGAAATACTTGATGCACTTACTCTTATAAACTTTGGGCATGGAATAACGTCAATTTCCCTTGTCGGCTGTATTTATGGTGTTCAGTCAGAAAGTAATAATCAGGTGTGACATACGGTGTTTCGTTGAAGTATTGTATTCCAAAGATGTAGATCACACCGATCTGTGTGGATGACCTTTGGCGTGAGGGAATGATAAGACTTGTTTATTCGTGTGTGTGTGAATCATGGCTGGGAGGGAGAGAGACTTGATGCTTCGTCACAACTGGTTTGTAATCGGTGATTGTGATAAAGGCAGGGAGCTCGGGTAGCTCATTATCTCTTGAAGGATTGTCACATCAAGACGTGGACTCTCGCCATGGCTTCATCAACCTCCTCGTGCAAGTTAGTTTTCGGGAACTTGTCCGAAAATATGTTCAGGAAGCGGAACACGTGTTTAGTAGTGGCCACTAATTGTGTCACATGCAGGAATTACGGTGTGGTGGCAGACGTCATTCGTGCTTATCCGTATGCCGAGTTGGCAGGTTTTCGATATTCTCGCACTGGTGCATCATATGCATGTCCTCGTGATAGGGGTATTGAAGGTTCCGCCATTGTGAAAAGACCTGAAAATATCACATCTTGGGAATGCAACGATGAAGTTGATCTCCCTACCATAGCTACCTTATTAACACAATACGGTATCGGCGCCCCCATTGAAGAGAACGAATACGCACAAAAGAGCGTGGCTTATTCCAAAGATGAAGATCATGCCGATCGTTTGGCCAGAGATAGTAAGCAGATGAGATTCAACCACTTTTTTTCTTCGGTCAAGAAATTGAAGGAAGAATTATCTAAATCATCGTATGACTATGTCAAGTATGTTATCTTTCCCGCTGGCATCGGTCAAAGCGGGCGTGTTAATACGACTTGGTTGAATCAATATTTACCTGTGTTAGCTACATTCAGTGATGAAATGAGCAAAATTGGTAAAATATGTTGCGTGGCTATAATGAAAAAGAATTTATCCCTGTTGGAGGAAAGGTGCGTGGAAGATTTATATATGAAAAACTTGTTAGCTAA
>JANJGK010001678.1:117500-122500 GCA_039081455.1 Macrobrachium rosenbergii
AAAGTGGAGTCAATTTGAGGTCAGGGGTTGAATTGGTGGTTTTATCCCCGTAGAGTTACGTGACGTCACGGGGGATGTGGCAAAGTGGAGCCAGGTTGGGGTCGGGGGGTTGAAATGTTGGTTTTATTCCCGTAGAGTTACAGGTGGCCACACCCCCAAAAAGTGGAGTCAATTTGAGGTCAGGGGTTGAATTGGTGGTTTTATTCCCGTAGAGTTACGTGACGTCACGGGGGGTGCGGCAAAGTGGAGCCAGGTTGGGGTCGGGGGTTGAAATGATGGTTTTATTCCCGTAGAGTTACAGGTGGCCACGCCCCCAAAAAGTGGAGTCAATTTGAGGTCGGGGTTGAATTGGTGGTTTTATCCCCGTAGAGTTACGTGACGTCACGGGGGATGTGGCAAAGTGGAGCCAGGTTGGGGTCGGGGGGTTGAAATGTTGGTTTTATTCCCGTAGAGTTACAGGTGGCCACGCCCCCAAAAAGTGGAGTCAATTTGAGGTCAGGGGTTGAATTGGTGGTTTTATCCCCGTAGAGTTACGTGACGTCACGGGGGTGCGGCAAAGTGGAGCCAGGTTGGGGTCGGGGGGTTGAAATGTTGGTTTTATTCCCGTAGAGTTACAGGTGGCCACACCCCCAAAAAGTGGAGTCAATTTGAGGTCAGGGGTTGAATTGGTGGTTTTATTCCCGTAGAGTTACGTGACGTCACGGGGGGTGCGGCAAAGTGGAGCCAGGTTGGGGTCGGGGGTTGAAATGATGGTTTTATTCCCGTAGAGTTACAGGTGGCCACGCCCCCAAAAAGTGGAGTCAATTTGAGGTCGGGGTTGAATTGGTGGTTTTATTCCCGTAGAGTTGCGTGACGTCACGGGGGATGTGGCAAAGTGGAGCCAGGTTGGGGTCGGGGGGTTGAAATGTTGGTTTTATTCCCGTAGAGTTACAGGTGGCCACGCCCCCAAAAAGTGGAGTCAATTTGAGGTCAGGGGTTGAATTGGTGGTTTTATTCCCGTAGAGTTACGTGACGTCACGGGGGGTGCGGCAAAGTGGAGCCAGGTTGGGGTCGGGGGGTTGAAATGTTAGTTTTATTCCCGTAGAGTTACAGGTGGCCACGCCCCCAAAAAGTGGAGTCAATTTGAGGTCGGGGTTGAATTGGTGGTTTTATTCCCGTAGAGTTGCGTGACGTCACGGGGGATGTGGCAAAGTGGAGCCAGGTTGGGGTCGGGGGGTTGAAATGTTGGTTTTATTCCCGTAGAGTTACAGGTGGCCACGCCCCCAAAAAGTGGAGTCAATTTGAGGTCAGGGGTTGAATTGGTGGTTTTATTCCCGTAGAGTTGCGTGACGTCACGGGGGGTGCGGCAAAGTGGAGCCAGGTTGGGGTCGGGGGGTTGAAATGTTGGTTTTATTCCCGTAGAGTTACAGGTGGCCACGCCCCCAAAAAGTGGAGTCAATTTGAGGTCAGGGGTTGAATTGGTGGTTTTATCCCCGTAGAGTTACGTGACGTCACGGGGGATGTGGCAAAGTGGAGCCAGGTTGGGGTCGGGGGGTTGAAATGTTGGTTTTATTCCCGTAGAGTTACAGGTGGCCACACCCCCAAAAAGTGGAGTCAATTTGAGGTCAGGGGTTGAATTGGTGGTTTTATTCCCGTAGAGTTACGTGACGTCACGGGGGGTGCGGCAAAGTGGAGCCAGGTTGGGGTCGGGGGTTGAAATGATGGTTTTATTCCCGTAGAGTTACAGGTGGCCACGCCCCCAAAAAGTGGAGTCAATTTGAGGTCGGGGTTGAATTGGTGGTTTTATTCCCGTAGAGTTGCGTGACGTCACGGGGGATGTGGCAAAGTGGAGCCAGGTTGGGGTCGGGGGGTTGAAATGTTGGTTTTATTCCCGTAGAGTTACAGGTGGCCACGCCCCCAAAAAGTGGAGTCAATTTGAGGTCAGGGGTTGAATTGGTGGTTTTATTCCCGTAGAGTTGCGTGACGTCACGGGGGGTGCAGAAAAGTGGTTTCATTCCCGTAGAGTTACAGGTGTCCACGCACCCACTCCCTTTTTCGACCTCATGTACGTACATGAGCTTATAAGACAAGTGGAGTCACGGGTGGCAACACCTCCTTTTGCACCTCATGTACATATTTTAGTTCATGTACGTACATCAGCTTATAAGACATGCGGAGTCCATTTTGGGTCACGGGTGGCCACGCCCCCCCCCCCCCTAATATGAGCTCATGTACGTACATGAGCTTATAATACAACTGGAGTCGATTTGGGGTCAGGGGTGGCCACGCCCACCAGAATAGTGGAGTCTATTTGGGGTCTGGGGAGGCCACACCCCCTTTTTAGGCCTCATGTACGTATATGAGCTTATCAGGAGGGGGGAGGGGCTAGCCACGCCCCCTTTTGAGGGTTGGGGGCGTTGCCCCGCCCCTTTTTAGGCCTCACGTACGTACATGAGCTTATCAGGAGGGGGGAAGGGGGGGGGGTGGCCACGCCCCCTTCGGGGGCGGGGTTAGAAAAGTGGAGTCTATATGGGGTTTTTTCCTCTACTAACAGTGAAAGACAATTATAAAATATATAAGAAGAAGCACCTTATTTTGAAAACGTACAAGGGCCCACCAGAGAGGGAATTATCCCCGTGGCCACAGGGATCTACATAACCCAAACAAAGTGAAACACTGAAAGTGTTGGGGGGGGAAGGGAGGGGGGAGAGGAGCCGCCCTCCTGAGACAGAGGTTGGAAGCAGAACTCTCTGGTGATGATGTGAGGGTACTTACTATAGGATGATGTGGAACAAGTTAAGATTTTGAAGCCAAATGGGGAAACATTATGGAAGATGTTTTATAAAGGTTCCTTCGGTGACCTTCTTTGAAGAAGTTAACAGTTAAAGGGTTTAACCTGACGGTTATGTTTCGGGATTTTGTCGAGAATGCAGATGATTTTTTTTTCTTTTCTTTTGACTGGGAAGGAATGTAATTATATCCAGTGTTTTCTCACAGAGGTACAGTAAGGGCCACCTCATCAGGATAGGGACACTCCGGGCTCGTCACGCAGCTTTCATACTTGAAACACGTAAAGATATCTTGAATATTCTTTCAGAAAAACTCATTTGGGTCAGTGGTAATTTTTGTCAAGATGAGAAGGGCTGTCATAGAATCCTGCTTCTTTTAGATATAGGCAATCCATAATTATATATTTAACTGGGAGATCTGTCTATGCAGTTATATTTTATTTGTCAAAAACCCATGAAATGAGTAGATCTTCCTTCACTGGGTCATCAGTGGTAAAATTGGTATCTGCTGATATATTGCTCATGCTAAAGCACTCATTAAGACACCTGACAGCTAAATTTGAATGGAACGGGTCCTCTGGTGTTGATTATTACTATTGACAGGATTTAGGACAAAGGTCCCTGTTAATTCAGTGAGTATTTGATACTCAAGTAAATAGCATGACTTCACATATTAAAATAAGGTGTCCGTTAGAAAAAAAAATGTAGAACACTGGTCTTTCCATGAATCGAGTTGCAAGCAAGTGTATGATATTGCCTTTCTCTTCCAGTTATGGCCTTCCTGAGAACTTGAGATTTGGTGATGACACGAAAGTTAACGTTGTCATAGCAAAGTGCCTTTGGCCACAAACAGGAACCCTAGAGTGGCGTGAAGGATGTAGAAATAAGCTTCGGGAAGAGGTTTTATTCCAGCATGGTAAGTTTTGTGCAAGAGAGTTGCTTCCATTTTCTTGTACCTGTTCCAGCATATTCTGATAAAAGGACCAATTATTTTGAGGCGTCATATTGCACGATTGCAAGGAATTGCTTACACAATTGAAATTAATTTTAAATCTAGGATTTTAAGAGGTACACTTACAATTTATTTCAAAATGTTTATCGAGTCATGAGAGTGTGACAGATACTACCAAGATCCAGATAAACTCGGGAATCACCGCCTTCGTACAAAAGCACGAACCTAGGCGAGAGAACTATGCCTTTATATTGTGATATAGGTTTGGCAAAAGTTCCTCTCTCCCTCGAAATATATTTGCCCGTAACTGTGCTTACAACAGTGTCATGAAGTTCTTTCAATTTTCAGGATAACGATCCTCGACCGAGAGAAGACTACGCCCCTTCATTTCTGGGGAAGATGATTCCAAAGATCTGGTTTATCTAGTCCCCATCCTTGGACGAATGTTGGCGCCCAACAAAATAGTTTAATCCAAGTAAGGGATCATGATATCTGTATCGGTTTATTCCTGTTGTAGACACATTTCTCTCTATAACTGAATGATTGCAGTTCTTCTGAGCTTTCCTTTCACCTTGTAGCCTTTGTAGAGGATTTGAAAGAAAGCAAATTACAGTAGCTGTCTTTTTTGACATCCAAAAGGCATACGCCACTACATGAAGGTATGCAATATTAAAAACATTACATAATAACAACATACGCGGCCATCTTCCTAAGTTTATTAAAAACTTCATGACTGATCGCACTTTCCAAGTGAGAATAGATAATGTTTATTCCAAGACATTTCCACTTGAAAATGGAGTTGCACAAGGGAGTGTCCTTAGTGGTACTCTGTTTACATTAGCAATTAATGATATCAGTAACATGCTACCGGTCGGAATTAAGAGTAACCTGTATATGGATGATTTTGCCATATGTTATACGGCATCACGCATAAAGCATGCACAACGAATGATTAATAAAACCATAATAAAAATAGATGAATGGACCCCATCTGTAGGCGTTAGGTTTTCCATAGAAAAAACTCAAGCTGTCATATTTTATAAAAGAATTGGAAAAAAGATGAAGAAATAGAATTGAAAATCAGAAACCATAATATACCAATTATTAACCAAACTGCAAAATTTTTAGGATTAATATTTGATGCACACCTGAATTGGAAAGCCCATATAACTTACATAAAATCAAAATGCAAAAGGCCGCTAAGTCTAACTAAAAAACTATCACACACAAATTGGGGAGCTGATAGACATACTCTTACCATACTGTATAAAGCAACAGTG
>JANJGK010001678.1:127500-175012 GCA_039081455.1 Macrobrachium rosenbergii
TTGCCACCTCTATCTTAGATAGCCTTTCGTATTTGTGATGTGTATTTGATGATGCAGTTTTTATATTTTTCATCTTTGGCTATCATTTCCTTTACAATTTTCAGGTGGCCACTTTCAGAAATGAGGTCACCTGTCCATGGATTTTTCTTTACAATGTTATCGACAATGTCATCTTCATCCTTCGGGACATAGACTACTTTTATCTTTGGTTTAAGTTTACCCTTCTCGTTTACTGATATGTTGTTGATATTCTGAATCTGCATTTTTGCCTTTTCTGAGTTTTTCCTGTCTGGAAATCTTACAAATAAGTAAGTGTCCATCTCTTGTTGTTTTAACCTGTTCAACTGGCGCCGTTATTTGACTCAATTTGTCTCTTTTCATTAGCTGCTGTGCTCTCTTCGTTTGTAGACTTGATCAGAAGCACTTTTTTGTCTTTAATGATTCAGCAGACGTTTTATCCATGTCTGTCATGGTCTTTACGTCTTTGTCAACGTTGTCAATTTTGTTTTGGATTTCATCTCTGTTGATCATTACGTCACCAGCTTTCTGAACCGAATCCTGAATCAACTTTGTACATGCCCCTGTGTTTTCTTTTATTTCTTCAAGTTCATCTTAGATGAGTTTTTTGTGTGTTCTTCGTTCAGGCCTCCTGCAATTTTTACAGATGTACAATATGTTCTCACTACCAAGTGTAGGTTTGTGTGTATCTGGGCTCTATACCGGAGCATCCGTAATGAAACCAAGTGTCACACAAGTATCACAGCAAGTTCCTTCATCATCAACTTCTCCAGAGCAATATGTCCGCAGGTTGCTGACTCTCTCGATTGGGGTTGACTCAGCTTTCTCCACTACTTTCTTTAGAGTTGCATCGTTACAACGTGCTGCTTTGGTAATTATGAGAAAATGTTCGTATGATAGACTGATATTCCCTTTACTTGATTTAAATTCTATAGTACTTATTTTCTCTTTTTCCTTCTTCTCATGGTCAGTTTCTGAATATATATGCCATGGCGTGCGTGAGTTGCAAATGGTTTTGTTGGCCGTCCCTATATTTCACGAGGTTGAAGCCGCTTTTTATGCCTTGTGAGTATTATTTTTATGATATTTACTTACTCCAGTGTTCTGGGATGTTATAGTTATCATTTTTGGAGTCATATCATGGCCGATGCGTCGCGATAAAGTTGGCCAAGGAGATCTTTGTGTAGGCGGCCCGCGTGTCGTCATGATGCGTCATGCGGTTGGGGTGGGCATGGCGGCGTCTGAATCGGAGCCTTATTTGTTTCCACCAAATGGAATGCCCCCAGTCTCTTTATATGCAGTGTCGTATGATTTAATTAGTCAATGCGTCTGTCTTTCCCGGATGTCTTGCGTCGTAACTTTTTGGGGCAACTCGGAGTCACTGGGTTGCACTTGACGCAAAGACGCTCTCTCTGATGCGTCATTTGGGCAAAGTGCCCTGTTTCTGTTTTATCTTTTACATTAAAATTTTGATTGCCGTTGAAGGTGTGTGTGTGTGTGTGTGTGTGTGTGTGTGTGTGTGTGTGTGTGTGTGTAAAGCAACCCTCAATATAATCATTTTAAAATAGGACATGTCTGGCGTAGGCACTACCATTTAGTGTATATTCATTAAAGATTTGTCATTTATTTTATACATTAAGTATATATATTTATATTTTAAATATAAAATTTTTATATTTATTTTTTATGGTTTTTATCTAATATCATTCTTTATTTTTGACGTTCATATTTTAACACTTGAATTTTACTAGGACAGTATGTTATCATCATTCACCTTATCATTATCAATCACATCATTAATTTATACATTTCATCCTCATCCCTGCGCTGAATAGGCCCCATGGGTTCCGGCGCTTGGTCTTCAGGACCTAAATTTCATAATCAATCAATCACAACAATTCCTACGTATGTATAACTTTATTTTTTAAACTCTCACTAGTGGGGAAGTTTTGGTCAGTGATGACGTCATCTTGATATTTATTTCATGATTCCATTGTGTATTGGTGGAAATATTTGAACGTAGGGATATCCCATAGAGCTCTTCTGAATGCAAGGCGAATTTAAATTGCTGAAGTGGAAGAAGGTTTGGTGAATTTACCCACTTCTTGTGGGAGCTTTTATGCCCAATGTCACTCCACTAGTCTTTATGAAAAGTGCCCCATAGGACAGACTTACTGCCCATTCACTACCTCGAATATATTTGGCATTTCTGTGTTGTTTAGGTGTGTAGGGTAGGCCAAAGAATGGGAAGGCTGCCTATCTGTCTGTTGGATCAAAATCTCTAGGTTACGATTCCTTTTAAGCACAGACGTTATTCCACACTAATATGCTTTTTTTTCACTTGCAAGGAATTTAACACTAGATATTCTACGAGAAAGTTGACAAATGGAAGACACATTTAAGAATTGTAACTACTGGAAGCGAAGTGTAAATACAGATGCGCATGAAAGTTGCAGAGGCCAATTTTATACCAAAAGTTAATGTAAAGCTTCTCCCCGTTTTGAGTAACATATAGAAGTGAAAGAGATGAAATATATATATATATATATATATATATATATATATATATATATATATATATATATATATATTTATACTAATCCTTCGTTGTAACTAAAATATAAACCCAAAGGTTTTTATGTAATGACAAACCACAGTCTCGAGGTTTTTGGAGAGTTTAGGTACCTAGGATTTTAATCCTTATTTTTTTACCTTTCTTTTGTTCTGAAAACCCCGGAATAGTTCAGGAAGTCAGGAGTTATATAAAAGTCTGTAATTATACCTAAAGTTTATAATTGGCATAGGTTTGGTTTAAAGAATTCATCCTGACTGACTTGATGTAAACCAGTGCTTCAGTCCATTTCAAGTAATGAAGTTCATGGCATGAACAGACAGTATATTTTAACTCTATATCAGCTGGATAAATTCCAGTGAAGTAACTAAATTGACCCAAAACAAGTATTAATTAGTCATAACAGTTTTTTTTAAATCACATTTATATTTTGTACAGTATTTTGGTCAATTTTCATTGTACAAAGTTTATGTTGCATTAGGCAGGTCACTTTTATAGTTTTGAAGTCTGTTGGAAGTTCAGAGAGCTAAGGTTAGGTAGGTAATGTTGATGTAACTAGTAAATGATTTGAGTTGGCCCATGGGGGATCTTGATGAGTTCTGAGTTAGCAGTGAAGTTAGTTTTGATGCCCAAGTATTAAGAATTGAGAAAATGAATTAAGATAAAGACCTCATAGAATTTTGAATGAAACTACCAATTTGTTTTACTGTATGTTTGAAGTGTGTAAGTAGACTCAAGGGAATGAGGTTTGAATGTTAAGTATTTGGTATTTTATGGCATGCTTGAGATGAGCGCTGTTTGGAAGCTCTTTTGCAGGGAGATTCTTTTGATAAATTGTAGGCTTGAGCTTGGAAATGAGAGGACTTGGGAACCGCAGGAAGATAGTGCCATCAGCGCACCTCATGTGGTGCACTGTAGACATTACTTAAAGGTCTTTGCAGCGTCCCTTCGGTCCCTAGCCGCAACCTCTTTCATTCCTTTTACTGTACCTTCGTTCATATTCTCTTAACTCCATCAGACTTCCACCCTCTCCAACAATTGTTTCTTAATGCAAATGCGAGGTTTTTCTCCTTGTACACCTTTCAAGCCTCCTTAGTGTCAAGTTCTGTTTTCAACGGTGATTGACCTCATAGGTACCAGCGCATGGCCTTTGGCCTAAATACTATATTCTGTTCTATTCTATACTATATTCTTGGGAGCGTGTGTTGGTGTGGTGGGTAGCGTTGAGTAAGTGGCCTGTATTTGAATTTTTTTGGGAGTGGGTTTCTTAGAATGTTTTTGGGGAGAATTTTGGGGGATGATATTTTGGGGGTGGGGAGGTTGGGAGGGAGAGATCTTTGAATGTTAATTGGTAGGGAAACCATTGATGTTGGTAGGGGAAATAGGCACTCCTTGGGAGGGATGGGTGAGGGGCCATTGAATATAATTTGGACAGGAACACTTTTAAACATTTCCACGGGTGAAATGTTTTGATTTATAACCATATTGGTGGGAGGGACATTTGAACCACCTTGGAGGTAGGTTTGAGAGCTTCCGAAGGAATTTTTTTTTTTTTTTGTTTTTTTTTTTGTTTATGATGAAATTCTAAGAGTGCCTTTGGATGGTTTTTATTGAATATGGTTCAAGGGAAACTTTGGAATACATTAGAGAGGATATTTAGGTGTATTGGATAGGATTGAGAATATTTATTTGAAAGGAAACTTGAAAACAATGGGAAAGATCACCTTGGGATGAAAATGTGTAAACTTGGCTTAGGAGGGAGGTTCTTGAAAGGTTTTGCAGGGTAAATCTTTGTTTAATTTGTCAGTGAAACTTGATATGTCTTAGTAGGAAGACATTGGAATGAGTTGTGAGGCAAAAGGAAATGCCTTCAGAGAGGAAGGGAACTCTTTGATTACCTTGTGAAGGAAAAGTTTGATTGTAAATCCTTGAACTCCTTCAGGGGACAGGTCTTTGACTGGCCTAAGAAGGAAATCTTTGTTGTGGCTGGGAGGAAAAATCAGATCCTTTACAGTAGAGGCTGGTTTGGTGGTGATTAACTGCTGGGCTGTGTAGGGTATGGCAATGATGAGATCTCTGTTCAATATTCATGTCATCATGTGTTGAAGTCTTTGACTTATTATTTTACACAGATTTCCCAGTAGAAAGAATTGGGAGCATTTTCTCGCAGTCCAGGTTTACTAGGCATATATATAATGAAGAAAATGTTTGAAAAACTTGGCTGGTTTTATGTAAGATAAAGTAAAACCACTTGTAGTGTATTCTTTAAAGTCTGCGTAAGTACATATAGTTAGAGACAGAAGAGTTCTAGAACATCATATAATGCAAGACAGTGACCAGAGGTCTGTTCAGTATTGTATATTACATCCCTTGTAGAAGTGTGTAAAATCAGGAGTTCTGATCAAACCCAGTATTTTATTGCAAGGTGATCAATCATGCATCTTTTTCAGGTCTCCAGCAATGCAAGCATTGCACCAACACCCTATCAGGGGTTACATGACGTATATGGAGCCGGAAGACCCTGGGAGGGAAGATTCACCCCAGTGCTTCAGTCAAATGAAATATGGACTAATTAAGCAACAAGTGAGTATTCTGAGGGCACTTGCCACTGCCTGTTTTAATGTTAGTTTTTTTTTTTTAATGAGCATCTTCCAAGTACAGTTCTAGAGTGTTCTGTAAGTATGACAATTATTGCAGTTTCAGTAAGTTAGTTTCATATTCAGTATATTATTTTGGGAAATTTCACTGTACAAAGATTATGTTGCACCTAGGCAGGTCACTTATCAGTATACACTATTTTGGGAAATTTCACTGTACAAAGATTATGTTGCACCAAGGCAGGTCACTTATCGGTATACATTATTTTGGGAAATTTCACTGTACAAGGATTTGTCGAACCTAGGCAGGTCACTTATATTTTTAAGAAATGTTGGAATTTCAGAGAGCCAAGGTTAGGTAAAGTTATGTAACTGGTACGTGACTGAGTTGGCCCATGAGGATCTTGGTAAGTTCTAGTATTAGTAGTAAAGTTAGTTATTTTGATGCCCAAAATATTCAGAATTTTTAAGAAATGAATGAAGATAAAGACCTTATAGAGTTTTGAGTGAAAAAGTGCCAATTTATTTTAGTGTAAGTTCCAAGTTTGTAAGTAGGCACAGGGGAATGAGGTTTGAATGTTATGTGTTTGGTATCTTATGATATTGCTTGAGATTATTGCTGTTTTGAAGTGCTTTTGTGGGAGATACTTTGAGTAAAGTTTCGGCTTGAAGTTGAAAATGAGAAAACTTGGAACCTGTGTTGGTTTGTTGGGCCAGTGTTGAGTAAGAGGCCTGTATTTGTATTTATTTTGGGGTGGGTTTCCTAGAAGATTTTGAGAGTACAAGTATTGGAATACTTAGAGGAGGAATATTTTTCTTTTTGGGGTTGGGGCAGGTGTTGTGTTCAGTTTGTGGGAAAGATCTTTGAATAAGAATTGGCTGGGAAATCATTGATGTGGGTGGGGAAATTTGAACTTCTTTGGGAGGAGGGAAGGAAGCCTTTGAATATAATGTGAGAGGGAACTCTTTCAACTTGCTCAGACTGGACAGCTTCCTTGTGCCCTTTCAGTAATCCCCCCCTTCAAGAGGCACCACTATTACTTCACCCTTCTAAATGATTAATGTCTGATGTGACAAGATAGTTTTCTGATGCCCAGGGAAGAAAAGGAATTAGCGTATATACGGACTTGATAGAATCTTAAGCAAAAAGCTCCCGAGGCAAGACTTTGGAAAAGGCTTCCTTTCAAATCTAAAGCTTGTGAAGGGAAAACGTCATGAAAGTGTGTGGGAAAAATGATGACAGTTTTTGTTTCTAGTCTAAAGGGTATATATACAGTTTACAATGATTGTGGGTGTTGTCATATACCATGTTTTGTATTCTAATACTTGGAGGGTGCATGGTTTAAATAACTGGAAAGTGAATGGATTTGTATAATTAATGTAATGTATTTAAAACCTCAAGTGTATGAGTGTATAAATAGGCACTTGGAAGTGAGGCTTAACTATTGCACATTTGGTGTTTTATGGTAGTGAGTAAATTATATTCTAACAATTTCATGTACAGTAATTAGTGTAAATTTACGTGACGAAACTTTAAAGGTGAAATAATAGTCCCCCCCCCCCGTAAAGATTGTTTAAATCTGCAATTCTTGTCAGTTTGTATGTCTTTTTCCCTTTTGGTAAAACTATGAGAGTCATGCTGCCTTTAGACAATGCTGCGTGATTGTCAGCAGAAACACCAATGTTTTGAAAAGGAGTCCTCCTTGGTGGTAGGTAACACGTCAAGTTTGTGGTCTGTAGTACTTTCCAGATACTGTATTATCATTACTTTTTATGTGCTGCCATCTTAGATGTGATACATTTTTAGATAAAGCTCTTAAATTGAATGTTGCAGTATAAAGTAAAGGTTCGTTTAGGTAAGGAACCATGCAGAATTGCTGTTGGCTGCCAGACGTCTAGGAATATTGAAGCAAAAGCTGTAATATAGGGTCTTTGATATATACCTAGGATTTTGTTGCTTAAATAACAGAAAGCCAGAGCCCCAAAGTGTCTGTTGAGCTGAGGTGCTACTCTAATGAGATTGGCCTTGTGTTTGGCGCAGAGACGAATCTCCAGTATGTTAGTAGTAATGAGCTTTTGGCTTGAAAAAGCCCTGTTTGCAAGCATTCCTCCTGTTAATGTTTTAAGTATTTAATTTCTGTAGATGAGCATCCATGGTTTGCTCTCCTGTTGAAAAAGGCCTTGGTGTTGCAGGGGTGTCTTTCAGCATTGCAGTCCTTCAGGTATTTAAGGATTGTCCAGCCAGTTCAGATGTTCTTGAAGTGGTTTTGAGTAGCTCTCGAAACAAATTGCCTGCAGTTAACAACATTTTTGGAGAATCTTTTGTGTAATTATATACATTTCACTGTAATTATACACATTTCCCTTGCACTCACTTCACCTGAAAAAGAAGGATATCCATCTGTTTTTAATATTAGACAAGCATTTATTTGTAAAATGCTTACTACTTGTTTTTGGTGGTAAAAAAAAAAGACAGCACTGTCTTTAACAGTTACATCATTTTTGTGCACAATATTTGAATACACTGCATGTCACAGAGAAGGATCTTTTGTAGCTAACAAGGTTTATCTTTTCAGACGTGCATTCTGCCTTAGAGTGTTTTGGACCCCCTTCCCCCGGGCCAAGTCCAAATGTATCCTTCAAGAACAATTGGGGGAAACTGAAACAAAAAGAATCGAGCATTAAAGGTGTGTGTCATGTTCGTCTGGTTTGACTGGTTCCTGCTATGTTGTCGTTGTTGGTTGTGCTGCCATTTTAGATGTGGTACATTTTTAAATATATTTCTTGAATGATAAGTTCAAAATACAGGTTCGTTTAGGTTAGGACCTGTGGAATTGCTGTTAGTTGTTGAATAGTAAGTTCAAATCACAGGTTCGTTTAGGTTAGGACCTGTGGAATTACTGTTAGTTCTTGAATGGTAAGTTCAAATCACAGGTTCGTTTAGGTTAGGACCTGTGGAATTGCTGTTAGCAGTGAGATGTCTAGGGAATATTCAAGTGCAGGCTGCAAAGTAGTATTTTTTTTTTTTGCTTAACAGACTGTTACTTATGAGAAAGCCAGGCCTCCAGAGCATTTCTTTAAGATAGGTGCTATTCGAGTTTAGTGTACCAGGCAGAGCTTGGTGTGTCATTGGTCGTATTAGGGAAATTTTAAATCAAGGTAATCAGATAATTGCAAGAAAAATTATTTATGACAGTCACATGGATTAGCTGCTTTTGTGTGTGTGTGTGTGTGTGTGTGTGTGTGTGTGTGTGTGGAACAATCTCATCTGTAAATTAACAGAAATTCTATTTTGATGTCCTTTGTAGGGGGTTAGCAAATGTGTTTCTGAGTTTAGTAAGGATTGTTAAAAGTACTGGAATTGTTAGAAAGGTAAGCACATTTAGGCTGGCTCATGTTCTTCATTTATATTCTATTTTCCTAGAAATTTGTTGTATAGTTTTTCATCTCCTCCCAACCAATTTGTTTTGAAGATTTCCCAAGAGAGGCATGTATATATTTAAAGGACACATATATGCATTTCATAGCTTCAATGCTTTAAGATGTTATCGTGGAAAGTTCGGTGCGAGATGGTACTGATGGAAGCCGTCAGTTGCAAAATCTTTGTATTTAGCAAATAGTTTGATTCCTCAGCTCTTTGCGCGAGAAGTTCAGCAATATTGGAGATCAGGTGATCTCCGAAGCGCTATGTATATTTGTGAGTACGTGCGTTACTTTGATCTAGATTATGCCAAAATCTGCCCTAAAAGTGAGTTTGATCGTTCATTAACGTGATAGAACTGCAGTTGTCCAGTCATAATTTTGAAGTGGTTCCAGGCTTTGAAAATCGGCAGATAAGGTAGACTTTCAAATCTCTGTTTTTATGAGAGAAAATTGAACTTGTGATTTTTACCATGACTTTCTGATCATTATGAACATATGAACTGGTGTGGGAGATTTAATATGAATATTCATACCTCTTTTATATTATTATTTTGTTATGTTACGTTTGCCATATCTTGGCTATGCATTTTACACTTTCCATTATTGTGTTTTGTATTTCATAATTTTTGGGAATTTTCTATCATGTTTAATTCTTTCGACAGATGTCTGTGGACTTGTGGGAATAACATGTGGACTTGTTGGAATAACATGTGGACTTTGGGTTTTGATAAAAAGGACATGCAAGTCATTTGCAATGTCAGTCTCTTTATGTGGTAGACTGTTTTTTTTTTTTTGACATGAATTTTTAGTTATTGATTTGGGAGTATGTGAGATTTTGGGGATTTCCAGGCTATTAGCCATAATGAGACTTCTTTAGTCAGAAGTGCTTTGCAGTTTAGAGTTTAGTTATCTGACTCGATAATTCATTTATTATGCATTTTAATCTTTGCTTTGTTTTATTCATTTCTTGTTGGGTTATTTGAATAATAAACCTATTTTTGTAGGAACGATTGTGTTTCTTTAAATAGTCCATTTAATTACTTGTGAGAATGAGAGAGGTCGGGTGGATGAGCTTCAGTAAACGATGAGAGAGAGAGAGAGAGGGATTCGGGCTGAGGGAGAGAGAGAGGGGAAAAAGTGCTAGTGAGATTAGGGTCGAACCTTTTTACGTCCTTTTCCTGAAGTTAGATCGCTAAGATCATGCTACGTACACTTCCAAAAAAAGTGTTGATCTGTTCCCTGTAACATATATATGATAAGTACAGTTGATGATGGAAATTGCTTGAAAAACTGAGGTGATTTTATGCACAATATAGTAAAACAAAATTCCATTTGGTAGTAGGCACTTGTAGTCCTATTTTTTTGGTTCTGGGTAAGAACGTAGATAGATAGTCCTTATAGGGGGTCAACTAATGCAGGACAGGAATAAGATGTCTTTTTAATTTTGCATGGTACATCCCTTGCAGAAGTGTGTAAAAAGGGGAGTGCTGAGAAAACCCAATATATGATAGCAGGATGACTAAATTGTACTTACATTTTTCAGATTTTCAGCAGTGCAGTATGCATGCTAACAAGAAGTCTTCATTAAAAGGGTTCTATCAGTTAACTTTTAGTTTTTATTCTCTGTGCCTTTCAGTGTAGCAAGTCAGTTCCTTTAAAATTACCCTTATTTTTGTTTTGTAGGCTGCACATTTTACTGCTCTGAACAGCTTCAATGTGTGCACTCTTCTTACACAGTACATAGTGTAGTCAAGTCTCCACTTACGAGAAATAAAGCTTCCCTCAGCCTCAATCCGAATACAGGTATGAACTGGATCATTGAATGGCGTAGTTGGTGGGGTCTGAGGCTGAGCTCCAGTAAAACAAAAACACTGATTAGCAGATCTAGTGCAGATTTCTCACTCCATCCTCCCCTTCAGGTGGATGGGACTTTGCTGAAAGAGTCTGAAGCTTTAACTATTCTAGGTGTAACTTTTGACTTGCATCTAACTTTTGAGAAGCATCAAATGAAAGTTTCAGCAAATGCTGTATGAAAGTTAGGTATCGTATATTTATAGCTGATAAAATCAGCGCAACCTGTTTTAGGTCATTTGTGCTTTCTTTACTAGAATTCTGTGGAGGGGTGGTGCCATCAGTGCACCCCATTCGGTGTACTGTAGGCATTACTTAAGGTTCTTTGCAATGTGCCTTCAGCCCCCAGCTGCAACCCCTTTTATTGTACCTCCTTTCATATTCACTTTCTTCTATCTTACTTTCCATCCTTTACTAACAGTTTATTCATAGTTCAACTGCGAGGTTTTACTCCTGTTACACCTTTCAAGGTTTTTACTGTCAATTTCCGCTTCAGCGCTGAATGACCTCATAGGTCATTCAGCGCTTGGCCTTTGGCCTAAATTCTATATTCAGTTATATTCTGTTTCCTAATATTAGCAGTTATGACCTGGACCAGTGACAGATGGTCTCTTATTTGTCACTTTTTATTGATCCCTGATTCCCTTTATCTGCTCATTACAGCAACCAGATTCGCTGAACAGCAGCAACATTATGTGGTAAATGTGCCTCGCTGTTGAACTTCTCAGTTCCAGAGGTCCCTTATTCCTCACATCCGCTGGACTGTGGAGCAGTCTCCCAGAGGATCTTATGCAATTGGAACGTGAAAAGTTCAGGCGAAAATGTTTTTCATTACTTCATATTTTTCCATCTGTTTATTACGTTTTGTGTAACTTGTCTCTGTGCAGGGTGGTTTCCCTTTGGAGCCATCTGTTTGTAAGGGATTTCAGCCGAAGATTTAAACAAAAAGTTGAAAACAGAAGCCTGTTTGTCGGCAGTGGTAGGCATGTACTGTATATGATTGCAGTAGTACTGGTGACGAAGAAATCTGTATTTGTTTTGTGCATGAGAAAGAAAAATCTAAAGTGGTAGAAGGCACTGGTAACAAATCCTGGTTTGTGTGTGAACAAAAGCTGAGACCCATTCTTATAGAATGTCACTGCGGACAGGACAGGCACTGATGTGAATTGTAAAACACTTACCTACAAGCTAAGATTATTGGGTATTGGTGGATCTATTTTAATGATTTTAAATGAATTTTTACTAGACTCAGGATTACCCCATCTTTCCATCTGCAGGGAAGTACTAAGCTCTAACCTCTAGCAGCAATCCAAATCATAAGTATGCGAAAGCCCAGTAGATCGGGCAGCAAATACTTGTAGACACCGATGTTACGGAAACATGTATTTATATTTATATTATTGTTAAGTTGATGTGCTGCAGAACGCAAATGGGTTGTTCTAATGGTAATTGAACAGTTGAAGGACCGTTGTTTATGTTTGTTTCTCCCATTACGTAAGGTGAGGTCGGGTGGAGTAACCCTGATCCCGCGGGGGAAAAGCCTTGGATACGACTGCAAGAGAGGAATGGCCCTCGGTATTGGTGGACCTGTTGGATGGTCTTTGGTGAACCTGTTGGATGGTCTTTGGTGGACCTGTTGGATGGTCTTTGGTGGACCTGTTGGATGGTCTTTGGTGGACCTGTTGGATGGTCTTTGGTGGACCTGTTGGATGGTCTTTTATTTAAATGTTACTGGATCGCTCAGGAACAGTCAATAGCAAGTACGACTTCAGGGAAGTCTTGGATTTTTCGCAGTCTAGAGATTGCTGGCCAGCACACTGGGTAATTTACTTATGCCCTAGTGAAAACGTATTGCCCACTGAAATACGATTTGCTTTTCCCCCCGTCAAAACCTTGGCGTAACTTAGAGGAATTATTTGAACTCGACTCCAGTTGTGGATAGCGACCTCCGTATTCATCAGCCGAACATCTGCTTCGTCTCCAATTGCTAGTCGACGAAGGTTTTCTTCAGAGCTCTATTATGGATACCTTAGTCAACGGACTTCGATGGCGCTGACCAACCTTCGCGAATTCAAAACTCCCCATCATCGGATCCCTTCGACCTTAAATGTTCTAAGGATTTGTTTTTCATCATTATTTAAAGTTAAGTTATTGTAAATATAATTATTTTATTTTAAAGCTTTCTTTCTTTACGCCTACCAATTTATACTGAAGGTATTCCTATAAGTATTTGTCTTTTTTTTTTTCATTATTTGATGTTAAAGGGCGTAAGAGCCTGGAATCAGTCATAAACATGACCCGCCCGTAACATTAATTGGCGACCTTGCTTCTAACTAACTTCATCTTTAGTCATTGAGCGTTTGCTTTTACCTTCAGTTTATTGGTAGACGATGTGTGATAGGCTCAAAGAATTCGTGACTTTGGGGCAGGAATTAGGTTATGAGGGGATGAGTTAAGGGAGTTTGTTAGAGTTCAACAAGCTGTGGAGCAAGATGAAAGGCACGAAAGAGCTGAAGCTAGGAAGCTAGAATTGGAAGCAGAGGAGAGGGAAAACTTAAGACAGTATGAACTACAAAAACTTAAATTAAGTTCTCCTAGTTCATTAGGGCTGGAGGGGACTCCCAATGTGGAGACAGATAGGTTCGGGTGGACTACGGTACTCAAGTTAGTTCCAAAATTCAGTGAAAGTGATGTATCAAAATATTTCCAGTCATTTGAAAAGCTCATGAAACAGGTAGAGTGTCCTAAAGAGTATTATTGTTTGTTGTTGCAGTCTGTTCTCACAGGTAAAGCCCAAGAAGTTTATTCTTGTCTTTCAGACGAACAGTGTGCTAATTACGAGACAGTAAAGGAAATTATATTGAAAGCCTATAAGCAAGTACCAGAGGCCTATCGATTAAAATTTAGGCATTTTAGGAAGAATAGTAGCATGACGTTTATGGAGTTTGCTAGGTGCAAACAACAGTATTTTAATGAGTGGTGTAACTCCATGGAACTAAGTACGTTAGAGGACCTAAAGGAGCTAATCTTGACAGAGGATTTTAAAAATAACATTCCAGCAGAGATGAAATTATATATTGAAGAGTGTCAGGTGAACAAGTTCACAAGGATAGCTGAATTAGCAGATGAGTTTGCTTTGACCCATCAATTTAGTAAAGAATGGCAGGAGAAGAAAATACATCCTAAAACTTTTGAAACTAAAGGGTACCGTCAATTTAGCAAGGAACCTGTATGTAACTCTCAATTGAAAACTAGCAAGCATCTGAGTGACATGAAATGTTTTTTTTGTGAAAAGAAAGGTCACATTATAAAGGACTGCTTCAAGCATAAAACTTATTTGGCTAGACAGATGAAACCGTTTAATTTAGTTAGTTCAGGAGTGATTCCGTACTTCAGATGGATGAATGGAAAAATACTATTAAAAGCTTTGGTAATTACTTATCTAAAGGTAGTTTAGCTGTAAGTGAATCCGGTATTAGGAAACCAGTTACAGTATTAAGGGATACGGGTGCGGCCATATCAGTTGTCCTCAAGTCTTCCCTACCTGATGATTCGGTTACTGGGGATGAGTTTATCTTGATTGGGGGGTTTCCTGATGCTTGCATTCCTTGCCCTTTGCAAACACTTTATTTAGACACAGACTACGTTACGGGTCTAGTTAAGGTCGCGGTGACAGATACATTACCTGTCAAAGGGGTTGATATCCTATTAGGAAATGATTTAGGAAAAGAAAGTTGCCTTGTGAATCCTATTGTAATGAAAACTCCTGTACCTGAAGCAGAAGTAGCAGTTGTAACTAGATCTGGATTTTGTACTGATTCTGATAATTATGATTTAGATCTAGATAGCAATGTTGATAGCTCATTAATTAGTGTACCTCTAGAAATATCTTTACAAAGAGATGATTTGATTAGAGCTCAGAGGGATGATGTAAGTTTAAAACATATCTTTGAGAAATGTGAAGACGGCTCAGGAAATGATGATTATGTTAAGGAAAAGTTCATTTTGAAGAATAACTTGTTACATAGATTGTCACGACCGATTTTCGCTAATAGTAATGAAGTAATTGACCAGGTAGTAATTCCCTTTAAATTATGACCGAAAATAATAAGTTTGGCTCACGACAATATAATGAGCGGTCACTTAGGCGTAAACAAAACTTTTAAGAAAATTTATGACTCATTCTATTGGCCATCGTTGAGGAGAGATGTAAAGAACTTCGTAAATTCCTGTCACGAGTGTCAGATGGCAGGAAAACCTAACAAACCAATTCCTAAGACACCTTTAATCAATATCCCGGTTACTGGAGAGCCGTTTGAGCACATAGTAATAGGTATTGTTGGACCCTTGCTAAGAAGTAAGAGGAGAAACTTCTACATACTGTCAACTACCGTCTGGAAATCGAGCATGTTAAAGGTGAGGAAAACTAAGTTGCAGATGCACTGTCTCGAGGCATTATACTACACTTTTGTGAACAGTGGTATGTATAAGTTTTACCTGTAAAACTTTTCTTTTTGGTGGGAGGTGTTACGGAAATATGTATTTATATTTATATTATTGTTAAGTTGTTGTGCTGCAGAACGCAAATGGGTTGTTCTAATGGTAATTGAACAGTTGAAGGACCGTTGTTTATGTTTGTTTCTCCCATTACGTAAGGTGAGGTTGGGTGGTGTAACCCTGATCCCGCGGGGGAAAAGCCTTGGATACGACTGCAAGAGAGGAACGGCCCTCGGTATTGGTGGACCTGTTGGATGGTCTTTGGTGAACCTGTTGGATGGTCTTTGGTGGACCTGTTGGATGGTCTTTGGTGGACCTGTTGGATGGTCTTTGGTGGACCTGTTGGATGGTCTTTGGTGGACCTGTTGGATGGTCTTTTATTTAAATGTTACTGGATCGCTCAGGAACAGTCAATAGCAAGTACGACTTCAGGGAAGTCTTGGATTTTTCGCAGTCTAGAGATTGCTGGCCAGCACACTGGGTAATTTACTTATGCCCTAGTGAAAACGTATTGCCCACTGAAATACGATTTGCTTTTCCCCCCGTCAAAACCTTGGCGTAACTTAGAGGAATTATTTGAACTCGACTCCAGTTGTGGATAGCGACCTCCGTATTCATCAGCCGAACATCTGCTTCGTCTCCAATTGCTAGTCGACGAAGGTTTTCTTCAGAGCTCTATTATGGATACCTTAGTCAACGGACTTCGATGGCGCTGACCAACCTTCGCGAATTCAAAACTCCCCATCATCGGATCCCTTCGACCTTAAATGTTCTAAGGATTTGTTTTTCATCATTATTTAAAGTTAAGTTATTGTAAATATAATTATTTTATTTTAAAGCTTTCTTTCTTTACGCCTACCAATTTATACTGAAGGTATTCCTATAAGTATTTGTCTTTTTTTTTTTCATTATTTGATGTTAAAGGGCGTAAGAGCCTGGAATCAGTCATAAACATGACCCGCCCGTAACATTAATTGGCGACCTTGCTTCTAACTAACTTCATCTTTAGTCATTGAGCGTTTGCTTTTACCTTCAGTTTATTGGTAGACGATGTGTGATAGGCTCAAAGAATTCGTGACTTTGGGGCAGGAATTAGGTTATGAGGGGATGAGTTAAGGGAGTTTGTTAGAGTTCAACAAGCTGTGGAGCGAGATGAAAGGCACGAAAGAGCTGAAGCTAGGAAGCTAGAATTGGAAGCAGAGGAGAGGGAAAACTTAAGACAGTATGAACTACAAAAACTTAAATTAAGTTCTCCTAGTTCATTAGGGCTGGAGGGGACTCCCAATGTGGAGACAGATAGGTTCGGGTGGACTACGGTACTCAAGTTAGTTCCAAAATTCAGTGAAAGTGATGTATCAAAATATTTCCAGTCATTTGAAAAGCTCATGAAACAGGTAGAGTGTCCTAAAGAGTATTATTGTTTGTTGTTGCAGTCTGTTCTCACAGGTAAAGCCCAAGAAGTTTATTCTTGTCTTTCAGACGAACAGTGTGCTAATTACGAGACAGTAAAGGAAATTATATTGAAAGCCTATAAGCAAGTACCAGAGGCCTATCGATTAAAATTTAGGCATTTTAGGAAGAATAGTAGCATGACGTTTATGGAGTTTGCTAGGTGCAAACAACAGTATTTTAATGAGTGGTGTAACTCCATGGAACTAAGTACGTTAGAGGACCTAAAGGAGCTAATCTTGACAGAGGATTTTAAAAATAACATTCCAGCAGAGATGAAATTATATATTGAAGAGTGTCAGGTGAACAAGTTCACAAGGATAGCTGAATTAGCAGATGAGTTTGCTTTGACCCATCAATTTAGTAAAGAATGGCAGGAGAAGAAAATACATCCTAAAACTTTTGAAACTAAAGGGTACCGTCAATTTAGCAAGGAACCTGTATGTAACTCTCAATTGAAAACTAGCAAGCATCTGAGTGACATGAAATGTTTTTTTTGTGAAAAGAAAGGTCACATTATAAAGGACTGCTTCAAGCATAAAACTTATTTGGCTAGACAGATGAAACCGTTTAATTTAGTTAGTTCAGGAGTGATTCCGTACTTCAGATGGATGAATGGAAAAATACTATTAAAAGCTTTGGTAATTACTTATCTAAAGGTAGTTTAGCTGTAAGTGAATCCGGTATTAGGAAACCAGTTACAGTATTAAGGGATACGGGTGCGGCCATATCAGTTGTCCTCAAGTCTTCCCTACCTGATGATTCGGTTACTGGGGATGAGTTTATCTTGATTGGGGGGTTTCCTGATGCTTGCATTCCTTGCCCTTTGCAAACACTTTATTTAGACACAGACTACGTTACGGGTCTAGTTAAGGTCGCGGTGACAGATACATTACCTGTCAAAGGGGTTGATATCCTATTAGGAAATGATTTAGGAAAAGAAAGTTGCCTTGTGAATCCTATTGTAATGAAAACTCCTGTACCTGAAGCAGAAGTAGCAGTTGTAACTAGATCTGGATTTTGTACTGATTCTGATAATTATGATTTAGATCTAGATAGCAATGTTGATAGCTCATTAATTAGTGTACCTCTAGAAATATCTTTACAAAGAGATGATTTGATTAGAGCTCAGAGGGATGATGTAAGTTTAAAACATATCTTTGAGAAATGTGAAGAAGGCTCAGGAAATGATGATTATGTTAAGGAAAAGTTCATTTTGAAGAATAACTTGTTACATAGATTGTCACGACCGATTTTCGCTAATAGTAATGAAGTAATTGACCAGGTAGTAATTCCCTTTAAATTATGACCGAAAATAATAAGTTTGGCTCACGACAATATAATGAGCGGTCACTTAGGCGTAAACAAAACTTTTAAGAAAATTTATGACTCATTCTATTGGCCATCGTTGAGGAGAGATGTAAAGAACTTCGTAAATTCCTGTCACGAGTGTCAGATGGCAGGAAAACCTAACAAACCAATTCCTAAGACACCTTTAATCAATATCCCGGTTACTGGAGAGCCGTTTGAGCACATAGTAATAGGTATTGTTGGACCCTTGCTAAGAAGTAAGAGGAGAAACTTCTACATACTGTCAACTACCGTCTGGAAATCGAGCATGTTAAAGGTGAGGAAAACTAAGTTGCAGATGCACTGTCTCGAGGCATTATACTACACTTTTGTGAACAGTGGTATGTATAAGTTTTACCTGTAAAACTTTTCTTTTTGGTGGGAGGTGTTACGGAAATATGTATTTATATTTATATTATTGTTAAGTTGTTGTGCTGCAGAACGCAAATGGGTTGTTCTAATGGTAATTGAACAGTTGAAGGACCGTTGTTTATGTTTGTTTCTCCCATTACGTAAGGTGAGGTTGGGTGGTGTAACCCTGATCCCGCGGGGGAAAAGCCTTGGATACGACTGCAAGAGAGGAACGGCCCTCGGTATTGGTGGACCTGTTGGATGGTCTTTGGTGAACCTGTTGGATGGTCTTTGGTGGACCTGTTGGATGGTCTTTGGTGGACCTGTTGGATGGTCTTTGGTGGACCTGTTGGATGGTCTTTGGTGGACCTGTTGGATGGTCTTTTATTTAAATGTTACTGGATCGCTCAGGAACAGTCAATAGCAAGTACGACTTCAGGGAAGTCTTGGATTTTTCGCAGTCTAGAGATTGCTGGCCAGCACACTGGGTAATTTACTTATGCCCTAGTGAAAACGTATTGCCCACTGAAATACGATTTGCTTTTCCCCCCGTCAAAACCTTGGCGTAACTTAGAGGAATTATTTGAACTCGACTCCAGTTGTGGATAGCGACCTCCGTATTCATCAGCCGAACATCTGCTTCGTCTCCAATTGCTAGTCGACGAAGGTTTTCTTCAGAGCTCTATTATGGATACCTTAGTCAACGGACTTCGATGGCGCTGACCAACCTTCGCGAATTCAAAACTCCCCATCATCGGATCCCTCCGACCTTAAATGTTCTAAGGATTTGTTTTTCATCATTATTTAAAGTTAAGTTATTGTAAATATAATTATTTTATTTTAAAGCTTTCTTTCTTTACGCCTACCAATTTATACTGAAGGTATTCCTATAAGTATTTGTCTTTTTTTTTTTCATTATTTGATGTTAAAGGGCGTAAGAGCCTGGAATCAGTCATAAACATGACCTGCCCGTAACATTAATTGGCGACCTTGCTTCTAACTAACTTCATCTTTAGTCATTGAGCGTTTGCTTTTACCTTCAGTTTATTGGTAGACGATGTGTGATAGGCTCAAAGAATTCGTGACTTTGGGGCAGGAATTAGGTTATGAGGGGATGAGTTAAGGGAGTTTGTTAGAGTTCAACAAGCTGTGGAGCGAGATGAAAGGCACGAAAGAGCTGAAGCTAGGAAGCTAGAATTGGAAGCAGAGGAGAGGGAAAACTTAAGACAGTATGAACTACAAAAACTTAAATTAAGTTCTCCTAGTTCATTAGGGCTGGAGGGGACTCCCAATGTGGAGACAGATAGGTTCGGGTGGACTACGGTACTCAAGTTAGTTCCAAAATTCAGTGAAAGTGATGTATCAAAATATTTCCAGTCATTTGAAAAGCTCATGAAACAGGTAGAGTGTCCTAAAGAGTATTATTGTTTGTTGTTGCAGTCTGTTCTCACAGGTAAAGCCCAAGAAGTTTATTCTTGTCTTTCAGACGAACAGTGTGCTAATTACGAGACAGTAAAGGAAATTATATTGAAAGCCTATAAGCAAGTACCAGAGGCCTATCGATTAAAATTTAGGCATTTTAGGAAGAATAGTAGCATGACGTTTATGGAGTTTGCTAGGTGCAAACAACAGTATTTTAATGAGTGGTGTAACTCCATGGAACTAAGTACGTTAGAGGACCTAAAGGAGCTAATCTTGACAGAGGATTTTAAAAATAACATTCCAGCAGAGATGAAATTATATATTGAAGAGTGTCAGGTGAACAAGTTCACAAGGATAGCTGAATTAGCAGATGAGTTTGCTTTGACCCATCAATTTAGTAAAGAATGGCAGGAGAAGAAAATACATCCTAAAACTTTTGAAACAAAAGGGTACCGTCAATTTAGCAAGGAACCTGTATGTAACTCTCAATTGAAAACTAGCAAGCATCTGAGTGACATGAAATGTTTTTTTTGTGAAAAGAAAGGTCACATTATAAAGGACTGCTTCAAGCATAAAACTTATTTGGCTAGACAGATGAAACCGTTTAATTTAGTTAGTTCAGGAGTGATTCCGTACTTCAGATGGATGAATGGAAAAATACTATTAAAAGCTTTGGTAATTACTTATCTAAAGGTAGTTTAGCTGTAAGTGAATCCGGTATTAGGAAACCAGTTACAGTATTAAGGGATACGGGTGCGGCCATATCAGTTGTCCTCAAGTCTTCCCTACCTGATGATTCGGTTACTGGGGATGAGTTTATCTTGATTGGGGGGTTTCCTGATGCTTGCATTCCTTGCCCTTTGCAAACACTTTATTTAGACACAGACTACGTTACGGGTCTAGTTAAGGTCGCGGTGACAGATACATTACCTGTCAAAGGGGTTGATATCCTATTAGGAAATGATTTAGGAAAAGAAAGTTGCCTTGTGAATCCTATTGTAATGAAAACTCCTGTACCTGAAGCAGAAGTAGCAGTTGTAACTAGATCTGGATTTTGTACTGATTCTGATAATTATGATTTAGATCTAGATAGCAATGTTGATAGCTCATTAATTAGTGTACCTCTAGAAATATCTTTACAAAGAGATGATTTGATTAGAGCTCAGAGGGATGATGTAAGTTTCAAACATATCTTTGAGAAATGTGAAGAAGGCTCAGGAAATGATGATTATGTTAAGGAAAAGTTCATTTTGAAGAATAACTTGTTACATAGATTGTCACGACCGATTTTCGCTAATAGTAATGAAGTAATTGACCAGGTAGTAATTCCCTTTAAATTATGACCGAAAATAATAAGTTTGGCTCACGACAATATAATGAGCGGTCACTTAGGCGTAAACAAAACTTTTAAGAAAATTTATGACTCATTCTATTGGCCATCGTTGAGGAGAGATGTAAAGAACTTCGTAAATTCCTGTCACGAGTGTCAGATGGCAGGAAAACCTAACAAACCAATTCCTAAGACACCTTTAATCAATATCCCGGTTACTGGAGAGCCGTTTGAGCACATAGTAATAGGTATTGTTGGACCCTTGCTAAGAAGTAAGAGGAGAAACTTCTACATACTGTCAACTACCATCTGGAAATCGAGCATGTTAAAGGTGAGGAAAACTAAGTTGCAGATGCACTGTCTCGAGGCATTATACTACACTTTTGTGAACAGTGGTATGTAAAAGTTTTACCTGTAAAACTTTTCTTTTTGGTGGGAGGTGTTACGGAAATATGTATTTATATTTATATTATTGTTAAGTTGTTGTGCTGCAGAACGCAAATGGGTTGTTCTAATGGTAATTGAACAGTTGAAGGACCGTTGTTTATGTTTGTTTCTCCCATTACGTAAGGTGAGGTTGGGTGGTGTAACCCTGATCCCGCGGGGGAAAAGCCTTGGATACGACTGCAAGAGAGGAACGGCCCTCGGTATTGGTGGACCTGTTGGATGGTCTTTGGTGAACCTGTTGGATGGTCTTTGGTGGACCTGTTGGATGGTCTTTGGTGGACCTGTTGGATGGTCTTTGGTGGACCTGTTGGATGGTCTTTGGTGGACCTGTTGGATGGTCTTTTATTTAAATGTTACTGGATCGCTCAGGAACAGTCAATAGCAAGTACGACTTCAGGGAAGTCTTGGATTTTTCGCAGTCTAGAGATTGCTGGCCAGCACACTGGGTAATTTACTTATGCCCTAGTGAAAACGTATTGCCCACTGAAATACGATTTGCTTTTCCCCCCGTCAAAACCTTGGCGTAACTTAGAGGAATTATTTGAACTCGACTCCAGTTGTGGATAGCGACCTCCGTATTCATCAGCCGAACATCTGCTTCGTCTCCAATTGCTAGTCGACGAAGGTTTTCTTCAGAGCTCTATTATGGATACCTTAGTCAACGGACTTCGATGGCGCTGACCAACCTTCGCGAATTCAAAACTCCCCATCATCGGATCCCTTCGACCTTAAATGTTCTAAGGATTTGTTTTTCATCATTATTTAAAGTTAAGTTATTGTAAATATAATTATTTTATTTTAAAGCTTTCTTTCTTTACGCCTACCAATTTATACTGAAGGTATTCCTATAAGTATTTGTCTTTTTTTTTTTCATTATTTGATGTTAAAGGGCGTAAGAGCCTGGAATCAGTCATAAACATGACCCGCCCGTAACATTAATTGGCGACCTTGCTTCTAACTAACTTCATCTTTAGTCATTGAGCGTTTGCTTTTACCTTCAGTTTATTGGTAGACGATGTGTGATAGGCTCAAAGAATTCGTGACTTTGGGGCAGGAATTAGGTTATGAGGGGATGAGTTAAGGGAGTTTGTTAGAGTTCAACAAGCTGTGGAGCGAGATGAAAGGCACGAAAGAGCTGAAGCTAGGAAGCTAGAATTGGAAGCAGAGGAGAGGGAAAACTTAAGACAGTATGAACTACAAAAACTTAAATTAAGTTCTCCTAGTTCATTAGGGCTGGAGGGGACTCCCAATGTGGAGACAGATAGGTTCGGGTGGACTACGGTACTCAAGTTAGTTCCAAAATTCAGTGAAAGTGATGTATCAAAATATTTCCAGTCATTTGAAAAGCTCATGAAACAGGTAGAGTGTCCTAAAGAGTATTATTGTTTGTTGTTGCAGTCTGTTCTCACAGGTAAAGCCCAAGAAGTTTATTCTTGTCTTTCAGACGAACAGTGTGCTAATTACGAGACAGTAAAGGAAATTATATTGAAAGCCTATAAGCAAGTACCAGAGGCCTATCGATTAAAATTTAGGCATTTTAGGAAGAATAGTAGCATGACGTTTATGGAGTTTGCTAGGTGCAAACAACAGTATTTTAATGAGTGGTGTAACTCCATGGAACTAAGTACGTTAGAGGACCTAAAGGAGCTAATCTTGACAGAGGATTTTAAAAATAACATTCCAGCAGAGATGAAATTATATATTGAAGAGTGTCAGGTGAACAAGTTCACAAGGATAGCTGAATTAGCAGATGAGTTTGCTTTGACCCATCAATTTAGTAAAGAATGGCAGGAGAAGAAAATACATCCTAAAACTTTTGAAACTAAAGGGTACCGTCAATTTAGCAAGGAACCTGTATGTAACTCTCAATTGAAAACTAGCAAGCATCTGAGTGACATGAAATGTTTTTTTTGTGAAAAGAAAGGTCACATTATAAAGGACTGCTTCAAGCATAAAACTTATTTGGCTAGACAGATGAAACCGTTTAATTTAGTTAGTTCAGGAGTGATTCCGTACTTCAGATGGATGAATGGAAAAATACTATTAAAAGCTTTGGTAATTACTTATCTAAAGGTAGTTTAGCTGTAAGTGAATCCGGTATTAGGAAACCAGTTACAGTATTAAGGGATACGGGTGCGGCCATATCAGTTGTCCTCAAGTCTTCCCTACCTGATGATTCGGTTACTGGGGATGAGTTTATCTTGATTGGGGGGTTTCCTGATGCTTGCATTCCTTGCCCTTTGCAAACACTTTATTTAGACACAGACTACGTTACGGGTCTAGTTAAGGTCGCGGTGACAGATACATTACCTGTCAAAGGGGTTGATATCCTATTAGGAAATGATTTAGGAAAAGAAAGTTGCCTTGTGAATCCTATTGTAATGAAAACTCCTGTACCTGAAGCAGAAGTAGCAGTTGTAACTAGATCTGGATTTTGTACTGATTCTGATAATTATGATTTAGATCTAGATAGCAATGTTGATAGCTCATTAATTAGTGTACCTCTAGAAATATCTTTACAAAGAGATGATTTGATTAGAGCTCAGAGGGATGATGTAAGTTTAAAACATATCTTTGAGAAATGTGAAGAAGGCTCAGGAAATGATGATTATGTTAAGGAAAAGTTCATTTTGAAGAATAACTTGTTACATAGATTGTCACGACCGATTTTCGCTAATAGTAATGAAGTAATTGACCAGGTAGTAATTCCCTTTAAATTATGACCGAAAATAATAAGTTTGGCTCACGACAATATAATGAGCGGTCACTTAGGCGTAAACAAAACTTTTAAGAAAATTTATGACTCATTCTATTGGCCATCGTTGAGGAGAGATGTAAAGAACTTCGTAAATTCCTGTCACGAGTGTCAGATGGCAGGAAAACCTAACAAACCAATTCCTAAGACACCTTTAATCAATATCCCGGTTACTGGAGAGCCGTTTGAGCACATAGTAATAGGTATTGTTGGACCCTTGCTAAGAAGTAAGAGGAGAAACTTCTACATACTGTCAACTACCGTCTGGAAATCGAGCATGTTAAAGGTGAGGAAAACTAAGTTGCAGATGCACTGTCTCGAGGCATTATACTACACTTTTGTGAACAGTGGTATGTATAAGTTTTACCTGTAAAACTTTTCTTTTTGGTGGGAGGTGTTACGGAAATATGTATTTATATTTATATTATTGTTAAGTTGTTGTGCTGCAGAACGCAAATGGGTTGTTCTAATGGTAATTGAACAGTTGAAGGACCGTTGTTTATGTTTGTTTCTCCCATTACGTAAGGTGAGGTTGGGTGGTGTAACCCTGATCCCGCGGGGGAAAAGCCTTGGATACGACTGCAAGAGAGGAACGGCCCTCGGTATTGGTGGACCTGTTGGATGGTCTTTGGTGAACCTGTTGGATGGTCTTTGGTGGACCTGTTGGATGGTCTTTGGTGGACCTGTTGGATGGTCTTTGGTGGACCTGTTGGATGGTCTTTGGTGGACCTGTTGGATGGTCTTTTATTTAAATGTTACTGGATCGCTCAGGAACAGTCAATAGCAAGTACGACTTCAGGGAAGTCTTGGATTTTTCGCAGTCTAGAGATTGCTGGCCAGCACACTGGGTAATTTACTTATGCCCTAGTGAAAACGTATTGCCCACTGAAATACGATTTGCTTTTCCCCCTGTCAAAACCTTGGCGTAACTTAGAGGAATTATTTGAACTCGACTCCAGTTGTGGATAGCGACCTCCGTATTCATCAGCCGAACATCTGCTTCGTCTCCAATTGCTAGTCGACGAAGGTTTTCTTCAGAGCTCTATTATGGATACCTTAGTCAACGGACTTCGATGGCGCTGACCAACCTTCGCGAATTCAAAACTCCCCATCATCGGATCCCTTCGACCTTAAATGTTCTAAGGATTTGTTTTTCATCATTATTTAAAGTTAAGTTATTGTAAATATAATTATTTTATTTTAAAGCTTTCTTTCTTTACGCCTACCAATTTATACTGAAGGTATTCCTATAAGTATTTGTCTTTTTTTTTTTCATTATTTGATGTTAAAGGGCGTAAGAGCCTGGAATCAGTCATAAACATGACCCGCCCGTAACATTAATTGGCGACCTTGCTTCTAACTAACTTCATCTTTAGTCATTGAGCGTTTGCTTTTACCTTCAGTTTATTGGTAGACGATGTGTGATAGGCTCAAAGAATTCGTGACTTTGGGGCAGGAATTAGGTTATGAGGGGATGAGTTAAGGGAGTTTGTTAGAGTTCAACAAGCTGTGGAGCGAGATGAAAGGCACGAAAGAGCTGAAACTAGGAAGCTAGAATTGGAAGCAGAGGAGAGGGAAAACTTAAGACAGTATGAACTACAAAAACTTAAATTAAGTTCTCCTAGTTCATTAGGGCTGGAGGGGACTCCCAATGTGGAGACAGATAGGTTCGGGTGGACTACGGTACTCAAGTTAGTTCCAAAATTCAGTGAAAGTGATGTATCAGAATATTTCCAGTCATTTGAAAAGCTCATGAAACAGGTAGAGTGTCCTAAAGAGTATTATTGTTTGTTGTTGCAGTCTGTTCTCACAGGTAAAGCCCAAGAAGTTTATTCTTGTCTTTCAGACGAACAGTGTGCTAATTACGAGACAGTAAAGGAAATTATATTGAAAGCCTATAAGCAAGTACCAGAGGCCTATCGATTAAAATTTAGGCATTTTAGGAAGAATAGTAGCATGACGTTTATGGAGTTTGCTAGGTGCAAACAACAGTATTTTAATGAGTGGTGTAACTCCATGGAACTAAGTACGTTAGAGGACCTAAAGGAGCTAATCTTGACAGAGGATTTTAAAAATAACATTCCAGCAGAGATGAAATTATATATTGAAGAGTGTCAGGTGAACAAGTTCACAAGGATAGCTGAATTAGCAGATGAGTTTGCTTTGACCCATCAATTTAGTAAAGAATGGCAGGAGAAGAAAATACATCCTAAAACTTTTGAAACTAAAGGGTACCGTCAATTTAGCAAGGAACCTGTATGTAACTCTCAATTGAAAACTAGCAAGCATCTGAGTGACATGAAATGTTTTTTTTGTGAAAAGAAAGGTCACATTATAAAGGACTGCTTCAAGCATAAAACTTATTTGGCTAGACAGATGAAACCGTTTAATTTAGTTAGTTCAGGAGTGATTCCGTACTTCAGATGGATGAATGGAAAAATACTATTAAAAGCTTTGGTAATTACTTATCTAAAGGTAGTTTAGCTGTAAGTGAATCCGGTATTAGGAAACCAGTTACAGTATTAAGGGATACGGGTGCGGCCATATCAGTTGTCCTCAAGTCTTCCCTACCTGATGATTCGGTTACTGGGGATGAGTTTATCTTGATTGGGGGGTTTCCTGATGCTTGCATTCCTTGCCCTTTGCAAACACTTTATTTAGACACAGACTACGTTATGGGTCTAGTTAAGGTCGCGGTGACAGATACATTACCTGTCAAAGGGGTTGATATCCTATTAGGAAATGATTTAGGAAAAGAAAGTTGCCTTGTGAATCCTATTGTAATGAAAACTCCTGTACCTGAAGCAGAAGTAGCAGTTGTAACTAGATCTGGATTTTGTACTGATTCTGATAATTATGATTTAGATCTAGATAGCAATGTTGATAGCTCATTAATTAGTGTACCTCTAGAAATATCTTTACAAAGAGATGATTTGATTAGAGCTCAGAGGGATGATGTAAGTTTAAAACATATCTTTGAGAAATGTGAAGAAGGCTCAGGAAATGATGATTATGTTAAGGAAAAGTTCATTTTGAAGAATAACTTGTTACATAGATTGTCACGACCGATTTTCGCTAATAGTAATGAAGTAATTGACCAGGTAGTAATTCCCTTTAAATTATGACCGAAAATAATAAGTTTGGCTCACGACAATATAATGAGCGGTCACTTAGGCGTAAACAAAACTTTTAAGAAAATTTATGACTCATTCTATTGGCCATCGTTGAGGAGAGATGTAAAGAACTTCGTAAATTCCTGTCACGAGTGTCAGATGGCAGGAAAACCTAACAAACCAATTCCTAAGACACCTTTAATCAATATCCCGGTTACTGGAGAGCCGTTTGAGCACATAGTAATAGGTATTGTTGGACCCTTGCTAAGAAGTAAGAGGAGAAACTTCTACATACTGTCAACTACCGTCTGGAAATCGAGCATGTTAAAGGTGAGGAAAACTAAGTTGCAGATGCACTGTCTCGAGGCATTATACTACACTTTTGTGAACAGTGGTATGTATAAGTTATACCTGTAAAACTTTTCTTTTTGGTGGGAGGTGTTACGGAAATATGTATTTATATTTATATTATTGTTAAGTTGTTGTGCTGCAGAACGCAAATGGGTTGTTCTAATGGTAATTGAACAGTTGAAGGACCGTTGTTTATGTTTGTTTCTCCCATTACGTAAGGTGAGGTTGGGTGGTGTAACCCTGATCCCGCGGGGGAAAAGCCTTGGATACGACTGCAAGAGAGGAACGGCCCTCGGTATTGGTGGACCTGTTGGATGGTCTTTGGTGAACCTGTTGGATGGTCTTTGGTGGACCTGTTGGATGGTCTTTGGTGGACCTGTTGGATGGTCTTTGGTGGACCTGTTGGATGGTCTTTGGTGGACCTGTTGGATGGTCTTTGGTGGACCTGTTGGATGGTCTTTTATTTAAATGTTACTGGATCGCTCAGGAACAGTCAATAGCAAGTACGACTTCAGGGAAGTCTTGGATTTTTCGCAGTCTAGAGATTGCTGGCCAGCACACTGGGTAATTTACTTATGCCCTAGTGAAAACGTATTGCCCACTGAAATACGATTTGCTTTTCCCCCCGTCAAAACCTTGGCGTAACTTAGAGGAATTATTTGAACTCGACTCCAGTTGTGGATAGCGACCTCCGTATTCATCAGCCGAACATCTGCTTCGTCTCCAATTGCTAGTCGACGAAGGTTTTCTTCAGAGCTCTATTATGGATACCTTAGTCAACGGACTTCGATGGCGCTGACCAACCTTCGCGAATTCAAAACTCCCCATCATCGGATCCCTTCGACCTTAAAATGTTCTAAGGATTTGTTTTTCATCATTATTTAAAGTTAAGTTATTGTAAATATAATTATTTTATTTTAAAGCTTTCTTTCTTTACGCCTACCAATTTATACTGAAGGTATTCCTATAAGTATTTGTCTTTTTTTTTCATTATTTGATGTTAAAGGGCGTAAGAGCCTGGAATCAGTCATAAACATGACCCGCCCGTAACAACCGACTACCCAAACCTCTGGAGTTAAGGCTTGAAAGAGAAAGTAGAGGTGTTGGCATATTGACAACACCCATAGCACGGGTTGCACACCCTAAATCTTCACCATGGTGCAAATCACCTATTGATATATGCCCAGTTGTTGGAGGGAAAAAATACATTTCCAATGAAGACGTTAGAAGGGAATTTGTATGGCATTCCCTCCAACAAAAAGGACAGAGCATATTTATTAATGGCTCAAAGTTGGAGGATGGAGTTGGCTGTGCAGTAGTAGTAGGAAATTATGTAATCAAGAAGAAATTAGCCCCTTCCTGTTCGATATTCACGGCTGAATTATATGCTGTTCTTGAAGCTGTAACATGTGTTATTAATAAGGACAAGAATGATGAAAGGTTTATCATATATTCTGACTCGAGTAGTCTTTCATCGTCAATAAAGCAGATGATTCCCTTCCACCACCTAGTACAAGAAGTACAGGAATGGCTTCGCCCTCCTGTACTTCCGCAAGCGTATCGGGTGAGCTTTTGTTGGATAACTGCTCGTGTGGGTATAAGTGGGAATGAGAGTCGATAACGCAGCTAAAGAATAGATAAGATTACAAATTCAGGCACTCATAAACCTCCTCTGATTTTAAACAAATTATTCACATGTATATAAGTAGAAAGTGGCAAATTTGTTAGGAAAACATAATTGGTAATATGAAGTTAAGAGATAGCAGTCGTCAGATCATGCAGATTGGAGGATTAGCATTATTTTAACAAGGCTGCGTATATATAGGACATATGCATGCTACGCAGAGATGCTTAATGCAAAGTGGAGAAGGGAGACAGGCCCCAGTATGTAGTTCCTGTCGAGAAGTTTTAACAGTATATAAAGCATTTATTCATTGATTGCCCAGATTTTACCCAAGAAAGGAAAGCTACCTCACACTATGGCAGGCCCATGAGTGAGGTACTTGATAATAATTAACATATCAATAAACTGATGGTATTTTTAAAGAAAATGAAGTTTTATTTCAGAATTTAACTTTTATCAGATTTTACAGATTTATTTATTTCGTATTAAAGGCTATATATTTTTTATACATTTTTTTATCGTAATTTATAGTTATATTGAATTTTAACTAAATGAATGTTTGATTTTGAGCGCTGAATGGCCATAGTTGCCCAGTGCTTGGCATGTGTGCCTAAAATCCATAAATCTATCCATCTTTTTGTCAAGGCATTTTAAGAAAAATAGGTTATTTCAGGTTCAAGTTGGAGCAACAATGTTGGATGTATTCAAACAAGGAGTACCACAAAAGTTAAGTGTGCCTTAGTTTTACCAGATCACTGAAGAGCTCTCCTAGAGAGGGAGAGCTGGCCCGAAGGATTAGACTTATTTTACGTGGCTAAGAACCAACTGGTTACCTAGCAACGGGACCTACAGCTTATTATGGAACCCGAACCACATTATAGCGAGAAATGAATTTCTATCGCCAGAAATAAATTCCTCTAACTCTTCATTAGCCGGCCGGAGACTCGAGCTCGGGCCTAGCGAGTACTAGCCCACAACTCTACCGACTCGTCCAACGAAAGCTGAAGAGGGAAGTGTTATAAGTGTAACCTTGTTTGTCTTAGCAATCAATGGGGTTTCCAAAATAATTCCCCCAGATAAAACTTGTACCATTTTTGTTGATGACCTTTCGATATCCTTTGCAGCAACAAGGATGGCAGTGGCTGAACGCTGCCTTCAGCTCTGCATTGATGATAAAGGATAGTGGGCTGAGATGAATGGTTTTAGATTTTCTACTAGTAAAACGATTACCATGCAGTTTTACCGTATAAGAGGATTCCATCCTCATCCGGATTTGTTCATACATGGGCAGAGAATTCCGTGTGTTGGTGAAACAAGGTTTCTTGGGTTGAGTTTTGATAGCAAGCCGACCTGGATTCCACATCTGAAGTATATTGAGACAAAATGCTTGAAAGCAATGAATGCTGAAGGTTCTGTCTCTCACTTCGTGGGGTGCTGACTGAACTCAGATGTTGAGATTATATAAAGCCTTGGTCTTTTAAAATTAACATATGAGTGTGAATCGTGCACTTCTGCAAAGCCAAATAGCCTTAAAATGCTCAATTCAATTCATCATGGAGGAGTAAGATTGTGTACACGAGCATTTAAATCATCTCCCACTGAGAGCATGCTGGTGAGATGCCTCTGGATCTGCATTACTTAAGGCTCCTTACATCGTACCTTCGGTCCCTAGCAGCAACCCTTTTTATTCCTTTTACTGTACCTCCTTTCATATTCTCTTCCATCTTACTTTCCACCCTTTCCTAATAATTGATTCATAGTGCAACTGCTTTGAGGTTTTCCTCCTGTTACACCTTTCAAACTTTTTACTATCAATTTCCGTTTCAGTGCTGAATAACCTAATAGGTCCCAGTGCTTGGCCTTGGCTAGAATTCTATATTCCATTCAATTCAATTCATTACCAGCATCTGCTGGTTTGGAGCTGGCACAGAATGCAGAGGCTCCTAAGTCTTTAACCAGCAATTGTATGAGAAATGAAAGGCATTATGAAAACCATCGCAAACAGTCTCAACCATTGGCTTTTAGGAGTAAATTTTATTGTCAGGGAATTAAACATTCCGAGGATGGAGATTTTACCTGCAAGATATTCAGTAAGTCGCCCTGGAACCTTCCAAAGGTAAAATTTTGTAGATATTTTCATTTTACCAAGACAGAATTGTCACTACTTTTAGAACATTCCTTGCAACATGATAACTCCATTGCAGTTTTCACGGATGGCTCAAAGTCTATGCTGGCGTTGGCTTTGGAGTCGCCTTCCCTGATATAGAAAGAAGCAGGAAGGAGAATATCATCCGTTGCATCTATTTTTAAAGCAGAGCTATATGCAGTTTTAAAGGCTTTGAAGGAAATTCTAATTTAGAATGGAAACAGTTTTACCTTATACTGTGACTCAAGAAGTGTTCTTCAACCATTAGTATCTTTTAATTCTTGAATTCTTTTTAGAGATATTGGAATGGCTGCTTCTCATTGGGAATGAGGAAGCCGACCAACTTGCAAAGTGAGCAGTCACCTCCCCAGAACCCAGAAGATGCCTATTGCCATATCAGGATTTATATCTTCTACAGTAGTAGGTCAGAGAATTCAAATATGTAGGCAGCCCCCATGGGAAAATGTTTTAATGAATCAGGAAATGTGCAGTATCACGTCATCAGTGACTCCTTGTCATATCCCTGTATGCCAAGGAGACAGGAAATGATGTTGTGCAGATTGAGGATTGGACATACAAGACTCACTCATGGGTTCTTGATGTCCCATGAAAATCCTCCATTTTGCGATGACTGCACTGTGTCCTTGCTTGCGAAACATTTGTTGGTCAAATGCCCCAGCCTTGGGAATTTGAGACATAGGTTCCTGCACTGGGGGCGCGACAGAGAAGGTCATTTTATTCTAATTCGAGCTACATATCTTGTTGAGGATTATAATATACAACAGTTATATAAGTATCTTTACATGGGAGGTGAGCCTCCTCAACAAAATTTAGAGTATACATATAAATTATATGTAACTGTTGATAATATATTCGAACATGTATGATTATATACATATATATGTTTAGATATGTTTATATGAAATTCTTTTTAAACATTTATTTTTAGTTTTCTAATTAAATTTATTACGGTGTCGATAACCTAGATGTAGTGATGCCAGTTTTAAGAGACATAATCAATCGGTGAGTCCCTCTGATGCATGGCTCTTTAGACAACATACCCAACCCATCTCAGGCTTAGCAGTGTACAGCATTCTGTTCATGTATAGTTCCTGTATGAATTTTGCTATATTCTGAAATATTAATTTCTGAAGCTAACCTATTAGGTTTTCTGATGCAAAGTTGGTCTTATACAAGGCCTTTTTGGGACGATTGCTTAATTAAAAGGATAAGAATCTGTTCCGAATTTAGATAAAATATGCTTTTAAAGTATTTCCAAGTTTCTTAGAACAGTGGGTATAGATACAATTATTTTTGCGCTGGTTTGCAGGAGTTTGAAGGACTGTTGAGATGTTGAGAACATCTGAATTGCTGTTAGAGGGCAGGCAGGCAGGAATGTGGTACAACCTACAGTAGTTTTGTGGATACAATAGTGTAATAGTTCAGTGTGTAACTATGTCAGCTCTATACAATAATATTTAAACCCGATTTTTAAAATGAACCTTAATTCTCCATTATATAGCTTTTACTTCTGCGCCAGTGGCAGAAAAAGCTATATAATGGAGAGGTCAGTATTTAAAAAAAATAAATCTTAAGTATTTATATTTTTGCTGCGTAGCTTTGAGTGATTGGTGGATGGTTATCCATCAATCACTTGGTGGACTGTTTATTTGGTTAGAATTTGCAATAAAACTTTACAGTAAGCTTAATAAAATTGCCTTGGTTAGTTTGTCTTGTGATGTTCATTTTAACTAATGTTTGTCTTTATTACAGATTGAATCAGGGCTTGAAGTGATCCCTGGCATACAAAGGATCCTCTCCAAGTATATAAAACATTTTGCAAGAAGTGACAGCAAACCAAAGGGAGAGTTATCATGAAAGCTTCAGAAGAATCTTTAAAAACCAAGGGAGCATTCTTGGCAATGAAATTCCCGTAGGGTGTAGTGCTGTCTGTGCACCTCACATGGAGCACTGTAGGTATTAACGAAAGTTCTTTGTAGTGACCCTTCAGCCCCAAGCCGCAACGTTTTTCATTCCTCTTACTGTATATACCTCTTAGTTGTTTTCATAGTGCAACTGCGAGGGTTTTCAAGCCTTCTTGCTGTCAATCTCCCTTTCAGTGTTGAATGACCTCTTAAATCCCAGCACTTGTCCTTTGCCCAAAATCTATATTCGTATTCCTCCTCAGCAATAAAATGAAATTGCTTGGTAATGCCCATCTAGAATTAGAGTTGGATCTGCATGTGTCCTTTTTCCTGTATGTTCTGTTCTACTCCCTCAGATTACATGCAGCATGTACTGTATGCTCAGTGCTGGTGTAGGATATCATTCTGGGTTTCATCAGTACAGTACATCACCACTCTGAGCACAAATAAATAAAGAGCTTTTTTTTTCATATAGAGGGGCAAACTACAAGTAAAAATGCAGTTTGGAAACTCATATTGCACATTTAAAAAGCTCAAATAAAAATTCCTTAAACTAGGTAAAATAAAAAACTTGTTTCAGCTAAACGTGTATTAGATTATGGTAGTTAAAATTCAGGCTTACTACAGATTCCTTCCAAACAGTTCAGTTCATGATGATGAATTTATATTTGCTATAGCTTGTTCGATCTTACAGTGTGGCTGGAATTCACTTTTGTCCACAGAGGTAAATGGATATCTCAATACTTGCCTCTTTTGCACCGAGGGACTAAGCATAGCATCTTGAAACCAGGAGGGTAGAATTTTGTTTAGTTCTGTTATATTTTTTTTTTGGGGGGGGAGGGGGGAAAGGTGAAAAAAGTTACTTTATTTGTCAGTTTAAAAAGGACAATATGTAGACCACTGTAATTTGGTCTGTCATAGTATTAATTGTGGTGTCACTTAAGTGATTATATACCATATGGAAGATGTGGAAGTAGTGGTTGTTGACCCATTCACCAAGTCTTTGGTATGGTGTTCAAGCTCTTTTCAGTCCCCAGAGGTGACTAGGTGAGTCAATTTTTTGTAAGGTTATGTAGTTGTGATGAAAGAAAACTATTCAAAGAATTCATTTTTTGTAGAATGAGGGAAAACAAACTAGTTTTAAAGAATTTCATTTTGTGTAGGACGAGGTAAAACAAAGGTGGAGCGAGGCATTTGTAAAACTTTTGTGCTCTACAGTATCAGAAATTCTGGTAGAGATGTAAAAAATAAATAGCCAGAGAATGTAAAAAAAGTAAGTATACAATAAATTAATAAAATAATATTAAAGAAAAGAAAAAATATGAAGTGATATGCATAAACTTAACAGGAAAGTATGTGTGCCCGTGTGGATGTTTGAAGTTCCAACGATATTAACTGGTGGCTAGAAAGACTGTGTTCTCAGCTGTTATACACTTTTTAGAAAACTGTGTGGTGATGAGTCTCACAAAAGCAATGGAAAGGATCTTAGAATGAAGTGCATATATGGTACTCTTCTTTTTCTTGTCATTTTTCTGTCTTCAGTCGTCTTTTATTCATCTTGATCCCTGGCAGAGTGTTCTACCTTTGAGTGTCTTTTGTATGCTTATAGCAGTTTTTAGTGGTCAGTTTTTTTATGGAATGTTTACCAATGTTTTGTACTTGTAATGACATTTCTTTCTTAGTTTTTGTGGTTTCATCTATTGACAATTTCCCATACTACTTGTGGGCTATTCACAGCCTTTTGTATTATTCAAAAGTTTGACAGCGAAGCACATTTACTGCATATTGGTGCTGCTTAGTTTCTGCTTGTATTTTGCATAGGAATTCTATGCACTTCTTACCTACTTGAAAGCAATTGGTTACCAATGGAAAACATGGATATAAGAGGAAGCTTCGTGTGCCCTGAACTAGAGCAGCTATTGGGTTTTAGTTGACATCCACTTCCATTCTTGCTTTAAGCATTATTTATGAAGTGAAAGTCAAGACAATTTCCAACTGAATTTCTTACTGTAGGAAGAAAAAACTCCAACTTCTCTAGTTGAATAACTATTGTACAAAGCAGATTGTAGTACTGTACTAATACCATAATAATGATTTGAGTTTTATGGTAATGGACAAAAAGCTATTAAACATAAATACCTGTTTTAGTTCATTATAAATTGTGATTTGTACTAATAGTGATTCTGTTTTACGGAAACTGAGGCGTGGCAACTGCCTGTCTGCAAGTTTCCAAGGGAAAGAATATTTCTTCATGAAAACATTCTGGATTCAGTCTTGTAGGCTTCAAGTGCCCTGTCAGACCATGTCAGTGGAACCGCCTGTGTTAATGTGTGTCCTGTAAAATTAGCTCTTGAGTAGATGTCAGTGTTGCCAGTCAGGTGACAACATTTTACTGTACTGTATCAGGTTAAGGCTATAGAGGCAAACTGTCCACAAGCCGTGAATAATTGGTGAAATTTACGTCTCCTGATGTGCTGTTATGCAGCACACATTGGGAAGATTACTTCTTACAGATAACTTTGTTCCTGTCTGAATTTACCTGTTACACTTTTAGGGGTATGGCCTTTGTGATAAGTAACAAAGTCTGGTAAGTAAAAAAGACCCCTTATATTACAGCATGAAGTTTAACATTTCGAAGATATGTTACAGCTAACAGCAATCTCACATTGTTCCTAAATTAAACTAACTTGTACTTTATACTTCATTCAATTTAAGAGATTTATCTAAAGATGTATGTATCACATCTAAAATGGTAGCGTAGGAAAAAATGTCCATAATTTGGTCAGCTAAGTCGAGATGCTGCTAATCTTTGGCTGAACGATCTGAATTATGTTAATGAAGTTAAAGTTCAAATGATTCATTTTTAGTTTAATTAGGCAAAAAATGACATGCATGGGGTTGTATATCTTACATGTGTGGTTCTACTGTGTCAACTTTATTCAATAATTGTTTACACTGACTTTCACTGTTCTCCCCAAATTTTGCTTTTCTTTGTGTATTGACTCTCATAATCATATATTTATTAATATTAATTATCAGGTTCACTTCACATACATATTTTTCTGGAGTAATGTATGGATGCAAAATGGTGAAGAGGTGCAAATTGACTATCAAAAATGTTTGCAGAGGACTGCTCTAAGGGATTACATTCAAGAAATCAATGCAAAAATGCACCTTCGGAAACCTAGCCTGGGAAAAATGTCATTATTTGGCTGATGAGGTAATGCAGTCGGGTAAGAGGGCAAGGTAATTCACTGAGAAGTGCTAGTCACAGGCAGAATTATGCTAAAAACTCACAGAATATTAGTTTAACCTTCGTAAACTTTCTCGGTTCTGTAATATCTGGAAGCTAATCTGTGTATTTTAACAGCTGTACCCACACGTTGACTACTAGATTCAGAATTGAGAGAGTGAAGGAGACTCAGAAATGTCAAGGACTGCAGTGGCGTGAGCACTTGTGATCAAGCACATTGATTACTAGTGAAACTAAAGACGCATAGCCACATGCTTAAAACTTCCTGATGCCAATATGTTGTTTGGCTTTGGGGGCATTGGAATCTTGTGCAGAGACTGTCTGCACTATTGTGCCAACTATCTGTGCTGTGGGTCCAACTAAATGCTAGGCACTTTTTTTATCTTTCACTCCCATGAGTTTTCCATGACCCAAATGTTACACTTTGGAATGAAATGATGAGTAAGACCCTCCCACCAAAAACCTACAAAGCCTTTTAACTGTTTTAGGTTTAACCATTCATCAAGAGTGGGTAAAATTACAAAAGTTTGCAATAACTGCACAGCCCCTGAACACTGTGTTGTAAAGTTTTATTGCGTTTGTCATTTGCACTTTTCATGCTTATGTCATTTTGCCATTGTTTGTCATACTTGAGGTTCGTTTACAACACGGGATTGGTGGGACCATTGACTCAACACAAGATTCTTCCCATTTATTTGTGTATCAGGATGCACATACAAACTGTATGTATGCTACTATTTGTATTTAAGAGTTGCAGTGTCCCGCACTTTATTTTTGGACTAGTCAAAAGTGTGCATTAAAATGCTGTTGTAATACAAGTTTTTATTTGTTGCAGGCTAACTTGTGTTTGAGCTGAATTAAGCTTGGTTAGTTGCAGCTGAGTCTTTCATTGTCACAACACCTGGTTTTGTTTTGCTTCTCCAAAGTTTGTTAAATGTCGCTTAGACCACAAATCCAATGATAAAAGCATGAAGAATTGGAACTCGAGCAAGCAATAATGGTAAGCAAGTGCTGAGCACATTATCATAGGTCATGCAGTAAGACTAAAGTGACAAGTTAATAGCTATGCAGGAGCTCTAAATCCTTTGCCTCTTAATACCACAAGGGACTCAGTCAATGTACAATTGGCATCCACCCCTGCAGCAGAAGCTCAATCCCCTGTGGTAGGGGCTCCTATCCCTCTGGGTCAGTGTTGGTCTGTGGAGGCAAAAACTTACCCCTCAAAAGGAGGTAAGTCACCTCCTACATCACCACTTGGTGAAAAGAGTCTACCCCTATCTTTTCCATCCTGCAGTAGCCTACATGAAGCATTACAGATAGAAATTCCTCAGTGAAATGAGACTAAAAAGAGTCCAGCACCTTGAGTATAAAAAGCACAGTAGCAGAGATCATTCCCATCTTGAAATGAACAGCAGTAAAGAGAGTTATGAACATAGCGGTACTAATGCAGAGCCACAGATCAGTAGATCATCCAGAAATCCCAAAAGGAAAAGGCTCTCAAAAACGAAAAAAAAAGAATGTCAGTCATTCATTGGAACTGTCATGGTACTGTTGATAATGTTGCACAAATAAAAAAAGACTTATCAAGGACTCAATTGCAAAGATGAGATGGCTCAAAGAAACGAAAATTGGAGACATTTGGCCCTGGTTTGAATTATAATCTTTACAGACCTCCCCCACAACCAGGAGAAAGAGCTGGAGGAGGCAAAGTCTTTGTTATCTAAAAATCAGTAAAATGCAACATCATCCAACTGGACACAGTACTTCAGACTTGTATTGTACAAGTTAATATTGATGAGAAGGTCAGTTTATGTTCTCTGAATCTTTCTGTCTTATTTCTATCTTTCTGTATACTGTGATGTAGAAGCCCTTGCACAGTACATGCAGTGTATCTAAATAGCATTTGGGTTTGCTCGTTTTGTTGAGTGTTGACACACATGGAGGGTATTCAGCAAGAAGTACTAGTATAGAGGGCTTGTGTTGTGCTGCAACACAAGAGGCTCATTTCATTTTATTATGCAACACAATCTTCATCAAACTGAGTCAACAGACTATAACCCCAAGAGGGCTCCAAAGGGAATCAGTCTACAAAGAGAGAAAAGTGATAAATAAATAAATAAATATGAGGGAATAGAAAATAAGACCGATACATCTGAATTCAGGGGTCAACAGAAAGCAGGAATTGGGTTATTCCTTGCTTAAACATTTGGAGTTCAGAAGATCCACATCTGCATTAGACTGGAAGATGTGGAATTTTTTGAAACAGCAGACAATTAGAGATATCTGATCTTCAACACTTATTGAATGACTGATCATCAAGGTGTGATTCTTACTACAATTCCTCTTCTGCCAGAGACTTGACTATATGCTCCCATCTGTTCTGGCACTACAGTACCAGTGGTCAGCAAGTAAGCACCTCTGTGGCAGTGACCATTGGCCCATACACCTGCAATATATTCTTAATACTGCATCCCCATGCACCCCAAAGTGATAATTAAACCAAGTAGACTGGTGGACTTCATATGCAAGCTCAGTATATCAGCACTCCACTGAAGTAGTACTAGATAGTCACTAGAACACGCTTCTGTAGGTATTTAAGATCACCCTGTAAGGCAAATGAAACTGCTTATGCGTGAGCTTGTGCAAAACAGAAAAACCAATAGAGAAAATGCTTAGAAACAATCATGTTATCTCGGAGATCTCTGCAAAAACTCCCATCTAACCAAATTTGGAATAATATTATACTAAAGGTGGAGAATTAATATATACCTGGTCTAAAAGAAGTGGTAGAGATGTTTGGGATGAATTTTGCCAGAGTAACTGATGCAACACAATAATCATGAGGGTCAGCAAATTCAAAACCCCACATCAGTAGTTCCAGCTGTGTCCAGTAATAACGGGGGCTTTCAATATACTTCTGGAATTTTTAGGCATCTTCCAGACCACCACCAAGGTCTTGGAAGATGCCAGTTGGTAAGAACCCAAAGCTAACTTAAGAGTTACAGGTCAGTAGCTATTACAAGCTGTGTATGTCAGCCTTTTGAAAGGATGGTGAATAACAACAGATTGATCTGGTATCTGGAAACGAAAGTCTGTCACCTAATAGGTAATTTGGCTTTTGAAAGTACAGAAGTACTATAGACCAACTATTAATGTTATCTAAAGAGATCCAAAATGCTTTTGGAATGGTTTTTTAAAGCAGTTGGCTTCAATGAGGGCATTGGAGGCAATATATCTTAGTTCTTAAAGGATTTCTTGCCAGATCCCTACCTGAAAGTTGGCGTAAGATCAGCAGTTTCCTCTTCCTATTTACATGGAGGGGTAGCTTGCTAAGAGTTACTCTATTTGTAATAACAGTCAACAGTTTAATGGGGCCCCTACCAACTGGGGTCCTAGGGTCATCATTTGCAGACGATGTTGCTATCCATTGCAGCAGATCTACTGCTTCAGAAGTATGCAAATGACCTCACCAGCGTGGTCAAACAGGCACTGAATGCATTGAAGATGGCATCACATTTTGATTGAGGTGCACACTGAAAAACTCTACTTAGGCTTTGTACATTTTTGTTTAAGCAAGTTGGATTATGCCTGTCACATTTATGTTTCAGTCTGTCAAACTAACTTAGAAAAATTAGCTGCAGCACATAACTTAGGATTGCACATAAGTACAGGGGCCAAAACCGCTTCCCCTGTAGTCAGTACAGATGTGGGTTCGAACTTACCCTCTCTCTCAATCCAGGGAGAAATTAAGCTTAAGGTACGTCTCCAAATACTCAACTTCTAAAAGCAACTGAGATTATAAGTATGAGAAAACCTCAGTAGATCGGGGAGCAAATAAACCTTGACCACCAAAACCTCTGGAAAAAGAAAATAGAGATATTGGTATACTGATGACACCAGTAACACAGGTTCCATGCCTCCTGTTTAGGCACCAATTTCATGAGACAAATGTTATTGCATCCCCTTGACTTTATTTATAAATATTGATCCAAAATTTAGATTTTGCCTTGCTAAAAAAATTACGTAGCTTCTTCTTGAACGACCAGAATGCGTCCTTAGAATCTTAGAGCCACCAACAGATAACAATCCTAAGAGAGAGAGCGAGAATGCTAAAAGTCCCGATTTTGGATTGGAGTGTGGCTGGCTACCACCTGATTGGAAGAGGCAACAAGGAATTAAAAAAAGAAATGTCTATTGTTTAGAGCAGTAAGTTGTTTCAATATTAACTCCTGAGTCCAGAGGTCCAAGCCTTTACCTAATTGTCGATGTAGAGATTGGGGTACGCAAATATTCAAGTGTTCACTGGATATTTTAATTTTTTTTTAATTAACTGTCGTACCTGCAATATATGATAAAAGCTCTTATCATTTTTCCTACAAGAAAATATTAGATGGCTTTTAATATCAACAGCAACAAAATTCGAAGTAAAATTCGCTTAGACACCCGAGTCTTTTCAACTAGTTTTTGCGTTGGTTATTATAATCCCATGATGGCCACATACATGGATAACCTGGGAGGTATATTTTATATATATATATATATATATATATATATATATATATATATATATATATATATATATATATATATATATATATATATATATACAGTATATATATATATATATATATATATATATATATATATATATATATATATATATATTTATATATATATATATATATATATATATATATATATATATATATATATATATATATATATATATATATATATATATATATATATGTGTGTGTGTGTGTCTTAATACGTGTAAATGCACGTGAGCATGGACATATAAAGGCATATAGAAGCACAATCAAATTTAAATACACGTACGTACATTTTGTATATTGGGATACTGCTGGAATTGTTTTCTTATATATATTTTTAATTTTCTTTCCCCCTGTTATTCTGTGTTCCCTTTCTACAATTATCAGTTTATTAACTGACCTTTTGTTTTTTTATAAACGTGCTTATATATGTTCATAAACTATTCATATATGTGCTACATACCGAGGGAGAATGAATGTTCCCCTTAGAAATACCTTCTAAACATTGGTTCTCATTCCATCAGCCAATGAGAGGTCGTGTACAAAGACTTTCGCCCAAAAACCGAAGCTATCAGCCAATGAAAGAGGTCGATAGAAACTTTGCGTATGATAGAGGTCGCTGATTGACCAAAGCATTTCCTTCCCTGACAGTGAAAGGCCCAGTGCAGCACTGAACACGAAGACGGTAAGGTGCTATTATATACAGGTGCTGAAGAAGTGAAGAAAAGGACCTTAGCAAGGACGAGGAGTTTCAAGGTGGTTTTTCGTACATTCTCGAAGGTTTGGCTCACCATTGCAGATCTCCGGAATGTTATGGGAAGGAGTACTGAATTGTGGTGACAGGACTGAGGATGCTGCAGAATTTCGAAAAAAATACTCGTATCCTGTGAAGTTCCTAGACCGAACACCTATGGTATACTATTCAAAACTGACTCTCCAATTTAATTTTTCCAAAATTCTGAGGCTGTTGGTGGTGGGTATGGTTGAGGGTCCATGACAGACCTTTTATTGAAAGGGTGATTGGGTGTTGAAGGGATGAGGGGCTTGGTGTGGACCTCTGGACAGTGAGCAACCGAATGCCCTCTCCAGCCTCAGGTTATGAGGAATCAGGAGTGAAACTAGAAGGAAAATATTCTTAACAAATGAGCTCTTAACTTCCCATGTTCAAAGTGCTAGTTAAAATTAAAGAATAAAATCAATTTTAAATGGCGCAAATCTCACGGTCATAGTTAATTTTGACGTTGGTGTCGAGAAATCTGTCAAAACTTCGGTATTATTTCACTTATGGACATTAATTGCTTTCAACATAAAATATAGGTTTTTCTGTTGTATTATGATGTGATTTGAATGATTTTGAGGTTTATTTCCATCGCAAATGAATACTTATCCTTCCCCGGCAAATGATATACTGTATTCAAAATTAATAAAATTACGACTTGTCAGAATACTGCACCCCCCTCTCCATAGCTAATACGGCAAAACTGTGTTTACTGATTACAGTTTTGCCGTATTAGCTATGGAGAGGGGGGGGGGGGTGCAGTATTCTGACAAGTCGTAATTTTATTAATTTTGTATACAGTATATCATTTGCCGGGGAAGGATAAGTATTCATTTGCGATGGAAATAAACCTCAAAATCATGTAAATCACATCATAATACAACAGAAAAACCTATATTTTATGTTGAAAGCAATTAATGTCCATAAGTGAAATAATACCAAAACTTCTTTTGACGCATCGATGTTTTTCCTCATCATGGGAACATTGGGATGATCAGAGGCTGCGCACTTGTTGACTTAATATCACAAATACCCAAATTGAGTTCCTTTATTTCAGGTAATGCTTAAGTGTCTTCTACCGAATAATCACCACGGATTGACAACAGACCTGAGTGTTAGTCAACTGTTGTGGGTCGCATAAACTATCCGTACTACATAAAAATGTGTGGCATTTAGTCAAACATGAGAGGGCCTCGATGAGGTCATCCGTACCTTGTTGGGGGTGAAACTCTTCATTCTCTCTCTCTCTCTCTCTCTCTCTCTCTCTCTCTCTCTCTCTCTCTCTCTCTCTCTCTCTCTCTCTCCGGATCTCTTTATTTGCGCTTTGGGGATGTTGCTCAGTTCCCTCCCGTGACGAATAGCGAGAGAGAGAGAGAATGATCAAAATCTGGCCATTTAACCTCTCAGATTTAACACTCGGTATCAATCGAAAAAAAATTTTGGTTTTGGGATGAAGTTGCGAGCCCCGTGCCTTAACCAACCTTCGCTGGAATCCGCCATTTGTAATTTACTGATGATGTCCACAGAAGCACAGTGGACTTTTCTGGAAAAAGGCCTGCATGTTACACTCCCGTAGGGGGGTACAGCCGTCAGTGCACCCCATGCTGCAACCCCTTTCGTTCCTTTTACTCTACCTCTTTTCATATTCTTTCTTCCATCTTAATTTCCACCGTCTCCTATTAATTGTTTTATAGTACAACTGCAAAGTTTTCCTCCTGTTGCACCTTTCAAACTTTTAATGCCAATTATCGTTTCAGCGCTGAATGACCTCATTGTTCCCAGTGCTTGGCCTTTGGCCTAAGTCTATATTCAATTCAGTTCAGATGTTACACTCTCATGGGATCAACTGAGGTTTTGTTTCCTTTGTAAAACGCTTGTTTATACTCTTTCATCATAAACTTCAAACTAGACAATTTCAAAGGACGATTTTCGGTTTTGTCAAAATTTCAAACATGGGTTTGAGACAATGTTTGTTCTCGTAAACGTTGTTTTAGGTTTATTTTATTCGGCCATATATTGAAAAATGTCTGGCTTTTAATTACCGTAAGTCCACCTGCCAACAAAGTTAACTGTCTCGCTCGAGGCGAGGTGGGCTTTAGTTTGAGTGCTGATGAAGGACGTAATTTGATGCTTTAGAAAATTCCTACTTCTTTGGTATTATTTCCATAGTAAGTGTTTCTGGGAAATTACTAAGGGCATTCGTAACAATGACAAATAAAGGTGAGTGTCACTTTAATTTTTGTGTTATCTTTGCCGTAGATTAAGTAAGTCAATATGAATTGAATATTATTGTACGAAGCCATTTAGCAGGAAAAAGTATGGTTTGAAAGAAATGTCCACGGCTTGTGTTGAAGGTATTTCTCTGTACATTACGCTGTTTTTAGCATCATTACATCAGCTTGCAGTTCATGTAGGCCTGCAGGGTTGGGTGCTACTGTACCTGAGAGAACGTGGGAAAACGAGAGCTTTTTCGTTAGCGGCAATATTGCTTATCGAAATTAGATGTTGCAATATCATGATTGACTCCAAAACTGTAGTATGTTCTGTGACTTCGTACCTTCAGTGTTTAGTAAGAATTTTATCTTATTGATATCAGTTATTTCGAGGGAATATTCTATGAATTAAATATAGATGGAATTTTAAGCTCAACTACAAGCGGGTCTGCGTCCAGGAAATGCGAGGTATTTGTTGAAATGATTCATTGCACCCTTCCTTCCCTCCCTCCCTGGCCTCCTCCAGGTTTTTGGCCTTCGAAGGGAAATTGAATAAGTAATTATTCTCCTCCGTCTGGGACGATGTGATTTAATCGACAGAATCTCGTATCTTTGCCATGATTTGAAGTTCCTATTGTAGCTGATTTTATTAAGGAAGAACTCCCTATATTTCTTGGCAGTTTGGTAATGAGCATGGAGGTATATTTTGCGATTACTATTCCAGTTAAAGGTTTACCAGGAAAAATATTGTAGAATTTTGCTATGGGTGATTAAAAAGGAAGGTCAATTGCTGACGATAATGTGTATATGTAAATTAATGGTTTAAGCATCCTTATAGCACGCTGTGATAACTGTAAATCTGGTGTTGAGTTTATGCCTGCTGTGGGTAGGGGCCGTTGTTATAGAAGGATATATAACATTAACATTTTTATTAATCTGGGTTACAAATAAGTGAGGTATAAGGTGATCAGACTTCGTCATTCCACAGAAAGGTGTTCCCAATTTACAACCAGCTTCGAAACTGGAAAAAGTAGGCACTTTATTACTCTCTCTCTCTCTCTCTCTCTCTCTCTCTCTCTCTCTCTCTCTCTCTCTCTCTCTCTCTCTCTCTCAGCGACAGTGAACGATTGCACGATATTTGTCATCAGATTTTATTTCAAGGTTCTGTTCAAGTATTTACAGAAGAATGACTGTCATGGTTTAACCTATATTATCTGCTGCCTTTTCCGTAGGTTTCAGTTCAATGCCACATCTATTGTTCGTTACGGTTGTGTTATATGATGTGATCTGAAGGGAAGTCAGGCCCCTTAAGCAGAGGACAATTTCCTGTCTCAGTGTGACTGCCAAATATAATGGTGGTGGCTCCTACGGTCGTTCAGTTAGAGCAGGTGACCCAGGTCAAGGGAGTTAAAATTGATTTTGTTTGGTCTGCTGCATTTCGTCGTATTTATGACCTTCCCTGACTACGAAAGATTGTACTGAAAGTACTTTGATATAGGAATACAAGGTTAAGCTAATCCATCGCCTCTTCATCGTGGTCTTAAGTGATTAAATGTAATTAAATGCTTGAGGTGCACTGGCCCACCCTTCCGGTAAAACTATGTATTTTAACTGAGCTACGTATTCAGTCAAGGATCAAATATGTAATTAAATGTATTTTTTGATCAGTTTGTACATGAAAACTCCCGTGCATTGATTTCTCTCTCTCTCTCTCTCTCTCTCTCTCTCTCTCTCTCTCTCTCTCTCTCTCCCCGGTTCTGGGGGTGGGGGGGGGGGGCGGCCGGGGGCTGCTTCCACGACAATTCATGTGTCATCCATGAAGAAGCTGTTGGATTTTTTTCATTGTTCTTTTTATTCTCGTTTCCGTTTTCGTCCATATATGGGCCAGAAATGTCTTTGGTGCCTCCCGAGTTTGCACTCATTTTTTATTACCCATTTTTTTGTTCCCAGTTTATTTATTCCCCTTTATTCATTTCCCACAGCATTGGGTGTAAACAGAAAACCTTTGATGATAGCTAGCCTCATCCAGTTACGTGGTATATACACCTAGTTTTTCCATTTTTACTGTTTGGACATTTCAATACAATATTGCTCAGACATCTTCGTTTTCATAAATACCAACCTCAAATTTGTGAATGATGTTTTTGGGCTATCTTGTATATAGTGGCATCTGAGGACCACTTTTTGGGGGGAACTTCATTTATATTGAGGCTATTTTGACAATATTGAGACAATTTCGAAGCTCCTAGGAATATTGCTAACACTGCTTCCTATTTTACAACTAAATATTCTGTATCGAGTTTGCCCTCAACTGTCATGTCTATAAGACATGTAGGTTTCTTTCTATAAGGCTAAGTAATAAAATTCGTACTTGTCAGTCTGTAGAGTTAGGGTATTATTTTAGTTTCTCTATATTATATGTTGAGTAGTTGGTAAAACTGATAGCCATAAATGAAGTAGCAAACCTGACTCAAGCCTGACCTCCGTAGAATGGTTGTAAAACAGGTCATTATTATTATTACAATCACTGAACAATTCTAAAAAGGATAGTTCTTAGCTTCCAGAGTCACTAATAACACAAATGGAAAGAAAACCAAAGGGTAGACGAATATAAGTCGACGACAATCGGTCAGTTAATCAGGTCCTGACATATTCCAGGGAATGCTAAACAGGGGCCCTATGAATTCTCGCAACAAATGCCCCACCACCCTCTGACGCGCCATGCCCAATAAACTGTATGCATTTATAGGCTAATCCATTAAATACATTTTTATTATAATGAATTGTATAAGAGAGAGAGAGAGAGAGAGAGAGAGAGAGAGAGAGAGAGAGAGAGAGCCTTTTTGACCGTTAGAATGTTTGGCACATGAATGTTCATAAAATGAAAATATAAACAATGTATATAAGTGTCTTTCGGTATAAATATGAATCACAGTAATTTATTAGAGCTCAAACATTACCTAAATCGTAAGCCAGTTAATAAAACCTTCAGGGCACCTTATCACCTTCTTGAAAAATGTCGACGCATTTCCAGATTCGTTTGTTTGTCCTCTCAGCCAATTAGGAGTCGGTTTTCAACCCTCTCTGCTTGCGAAGGGAGTTAATGATGCATGGGCTCTCGTGATTGGCTGAGAGCTGTTCTGAAGGTTTTCAGTTTTCAGACTGTCGAATGGACTGAGATCAGTCTAGCGCGTTTCTCCTCGTCTGCTGAATATTGTGCCACAAGTCAAGATTATTTGTGCTTTTTGTAGAGTTTTTTGGTCACCCGAACGGTTTGTCATATGCCCAAAGGAAGGAGTTTGGTGTTGGCCCTTCAGAGAAACTTTCCTGCAGGAGAAAACCGGGCGGATAGATTCCGGCACCTGGACCTTACGAGGTAAGGGAGGTTTCCAGCAGAGGGTCAGTGGAATAAATAATCATAGGCATTTGATAATCATTGTCGTCTCCGGGTACCATTTTGCTACTGTAGTTACATTAAACCGGCCTTATACCAG
>JANJGK010001679.1:37500-42500 GCA_039081455.1 Macrobrachium rosenbergii
CGCTTGCCACTGACGCAAGTGATGTCGGTGTCGGAGCGGTCTTATTACAGAACGACGAGCAAGGCGTTTCTCACCCGGTCGCGTTCTTCTCAAAGAAATTGAATTCCGCTCAACGAAAATATTCGACGGTCGAGAAGGAGACACTCGCACTCATTCTGGCTATTAATAATTTTTCCATTTATCTTTCTTCCACAGGAACTCCAATAAAGATTATGACTGACCATAACCCCTTGACCTTCATCAATAGATACAAAAATAAAAACCAACGTCTGATGCGTTGGAGCCTCATGTTACAGGAGTGGAATCTAGAGTTCACTCATGTCCCGGGAAAAGACAACGTTGTGGCCGATGTTCTCTCTCGCAGCGTTGAGTAGGGAAGGATTCTTGCAGAGGGCTATGCGAATGTTAAGGTAGTATCTGTATCGTTCTAGTTACGGTGTGTGTACTGTTGAAGTAGGTGCTTAGGTTTGTATTGTAAGAGTAGATGAGTGTATAACAAATATGTATTAATTATAATTTTCCTTTACAGGAGTTCTCTAAATGCCTTGGGCTATAAAATTAAGATTAGTTTAATATTGAGGTCTTAGGTAAAGGTAGAAGGTGCTACTCGGTGTTTATATTTTGTGACAATGTTTATTGTAATGAAGGTTGGTGAAGTACTTCTAATGTGTTATGGAATGAGTGTTGTAAGAAACAAATGGGTAATATCGTAAAATTGTTACTGAAAAGTATGATATAATGATGTTGGTATACAATGATGTTGGTATTTGTTGGTCTTTGGCACATGGTATAATACGTTGAGGTGATTAATTTGGTGACTAAGATATTAATCGGAGAATTTACATTGTTAGCGGACAGCTACTAATCCGGGCATTCTTGGTTTTCAGGCATAATTACGCTTCACGAAATTTTGTGTGTTAGGATTGCGCAGGGGAAAACTGTGTTGGTTTTCTCTGTGTTGTCCAGTGTTAGTGTATGTATTCGGTAGGACACTTTTATAGTGATATAGTGTTGTCACTGTGTTATCAGGACTATTGTTCGCTGAACATTGTTGCAATGAGTGATGTGAAACAAAGTGAAACAACGTTGAGTGTGTAAATTATGACCTATGAACAGTTAGGCTATATGGAGTCCGGATTAGAGCATTGTAGCTCTTAATTATGCGTATACTTATGTGAGAGTTTTGAAGCTCTTGGGTTTAAAATAATATATTTAGCAATGGTTTTTGAGGTTTTCTGTGTTATAGATTTTCCATTGTATTAATGATATTTTAATTTAGATACCTTTGTGAGCTGCATCCTTGTTCCTTTGCCACCCCTCCCGTTGGATATCAGGTTTTGTAAGTTTTATTTTTTTTTTTTTTTTGCAAATTCATACCTTTGTTTTTTCCTTACAGGGTTGCATAAAACCTTGTGTTTGGCTTGTCGGTCTTTTCAATGACTATTTAGTTTTTTTTTTTTAAATATTCCAAGTTATTTACTGTAAAAAAAATATATATATATGTATATATTTTTTTTTCTTTTGGGAGAGGAGGTGTCACTTTGTTGTGTTATTTTATAATTAGTCATTTTATTCTAGTTTTTGTAAAGCATATGAACTGTATTTTTATCCATTTAGTTTGTTTTCCTCCTCCCCGGTGGTTTGTCTGTTTAGTAATTGTCACTAATGACCATTCTGTCTTTTCATATATTTGTGAGCGAGTGGTGCTGTCACCATGGCTGTGTCGGAGGTTCTTTCGACTGAAGGAGTCAGTTGATCTCTGAGCCTTATTACTCCTGGTGACTGCTGATTTTGCTACGTAACGCCTGCTTGGATGTACTATTACTCAAAGGATTACACTTCATCCAGCCTCACCCTCGGCTCAGTAAATGTCGAGGGGCTCTCGCTTAGCCAAGGTATAAGTGAACGATATTTTTTGGAATAGTCAGGCAATCTTTGATTGGTCTCATTTGGACGTCCCTGGTTTCCTGGAGAATCATCCTTGTGGACGTAGGATCGCTGTTGGATGGGTCCTATCGAGTACCCTAATTATATTCATTTGCCTTCACCACTTCGCCCCCTCACTTTTGTCTCTGGACGCAGAGACATATAAGTATCTAAAAAGATCACGGCTATAACTCCAGTGTTACGGTGGACAGCAATATATGATTAAGGAGATCACGGCCACTGCTCCAGTGTTTCGGAGGAGGGAAATTATCACTAGATTAATTAGTTTGTAATTGGAAACGCATATGAAGCGTATTAGGGCTTTATTTGAGGTTTTAAAAAAGGCTGGGTTAGTAATTAATTTGAAAAAAAGTGAGTTTGTCAAAGCGAAGGTAATCTATTTAGGGCATGAGGTTGGTGACGGTAAGGTGGCACCTAAACAAGCCAATGTAGAGGCCATTGAGAAAATATCTATACCAAAGTGTCGAAAAGATGTCAGAAAATTCCTGGGTCTAGTTGGTTATTGTCGCAAATTTGTAAGGAATTTTTCTGACATTGCTGATCCGCTCACTAATTTGCTGAAGAAAACTGTTCCTTTTAATTGGACTCCTGAAACGCAAAGGGCATTTGAGTGTTTAAAAGGTGTGCTTCTTAGTTTCCCCGTTTTAAGGGCTCCGGATTTCGACCTGCCTTTTTCGCTTGCCACTGACGCAAGTGATGTCGGTGTCGGAGCGGTCTTATTACAGAACGACGAGCAAGGCGTTTCTCACCCGGTCGCGTTCTTCTCAAAGAAATTGAATTCCGCTCAACGAAAATATTCGACGGTCGAGAAGGAGACACTCGCACTCATTCTGGCTATTAATAATTTTTCCATTTATCTTTCTTCCACAGGAACTCCAATAAAGATTATGACTGACCATAACCCCTTGACCTTCATCAATAGATACAAAAATAAAAACCAACGTCTGATGCGTTGGAGCCTCATGTTACAGGAGTGGAATCTAGAGTTCACTCATGTCCCGGGAAAAGACAACGTTGTGGCCGATGTTCTCTCTCGCAGCGTTGAGTAGGGAAGGATTCTTGCAGAGGGCTATGCGAATGTTAAGGTAGTATCTGTATCGTTCTAGTTACGGTGTGTGTACTGTTGAAGTAGGTGCTTAGGTTTGTATTGTAAGAGTAGATGAGTGTATAACAAATATGTATTAATTATAATTTTCCTTTACAGGAGTTCTCTAAATGCCTTGGGCTATAAAATTAAGATTAGTTTAATATTGAGGTCTTAGGTAAAGGTAGAAGGTGTTACTCGGTGTGACTATGTTTATTGTAATGAAGGTTGGTGAAGTACTTCTAATGCGTTATGGAATGAGTGTTGTAAGAAACAAATGGGTAATATCGTAAAATTGTTACTGAAAAGTATGATATAATGATGTTGGTATACAATGATGTTGGTATTTGTTGGTCTTTGGCACATGGTATAATACGTTGAGGTGATTAATTTGGTGACTAAGATATTAATCGGAGAATTTACATTGTTAGCGGACAGCTACTAATCCGGGCATTCTTGGTTTTCAGGCATAATTACGCTTCACGAAATTTTGTGTGTTAGGATTGCGCAGGGGAAAACTGTGTTGGTTTTCTCTGTGTTGTCCAGTGTTAGTGTATGTATTCGGTAGGACACTTTTATAGTGATATAGTGTTGTCACTGTGTTATCAGGACTATTGTTCGCTGAACATTGTTGCAATGAGTGATGTGAAACAAAGTGAAACAACGTTGAGTGTGTAAATTATGACCTATGAACAGTTAGGCTATATGGAGTCCGGATTAGAGCATTGTAGCTCTTAATTATGCGTATACTTATGTGAGAGTTTTGAAGCTCTTGGGTTTAAAATAATATATTTAGCAATGGTTTTTGAGGTTTTCTGTGTTATAGATTTTCCATTGTATTAATGATATTTTAATTTAGATACCTTTGTGAGCTGCATCCTTGTTCCTTTGCCACCCCTCCCGTTGGATATCAGGTTTTGTAAGTTTTATTTTTTTTTTTTTTTGCAAATTCATACCTTTGTTTTTTCCTTACAGGGTTGCATAAAACCTTGTGTTTGGCTTGTCGGTCTTTTCAATGACTATTTAGTTTTTTTTTTTTTAAATATTCCAAGTTATTTACTGTAAAAAAAATATATATATATGTATATATTTTTTTTTCTTTTGGGAGAGGAGGTGTCACTTTGTTGTGTTATTTTATAATTAGTCATTTTATTCTAGTTTTTGTAAAGCATATGAACTGTATTTTTATCCATTTAGTTTGTTTTCCTCCTCCCCGGTGGTTTGTCTGTTTAGTAATTGTCACTAATGACCATTCTGTCTTTTCATATATTTGTGAGCGAGTGGTGCTGTCACCATGGCTGTGTCGGAGGTTCTTTCGACTGAAGGAGTCAGTTGATCTCTGAGCCTTATTACTCCTGGTGACTGCTGATTTTGCTACGTAACGCCTGCTTGGATGTACTATTACTCAAAGGATTACACTTCATCCAGCCTCACCCTCGGCTCAGTAAATGTCGAGGGGCTCTCGCTTAGCCAAGGTATAAGTGAACGATATTTTTTGGAATAGTCAGGCAATCTTTGATTGGTCTCATTTGGACGTCCCTGGTTTCCTGGAGAATCATCCTTGTGGACGTAGGATCGCTGTTGGATGGGTCCTATCGAGTACCCTAATTATATTCATTTGCCTTCACCACTTCGCCCCCTCACTTTTGTCTCTGGACGCAGAGACATATAAGTATCTAAAAAGATCACGGCTATAACTCCAGTGTTACGGTGGACAGCAATATATGATTAAGGAGATCACGGCCACTGCTCCAGTGTTTCGGAGGAGGGAAATTATCACTAGATTAATTAGTTTGTAATTGGAAACGCATATGAAGCGTATTAGGGCTTTATTTGAGGTTTTAAAAAAGGCTGGGTTAGTAATTAATTTGAAAAAAAGTGAGTTTGTCAAAGCGAAGGTAATCTATTTAGGGCATGAGGTTGGTGACGGTAAGGTGGCACCTAAACAAGCCAATGTAGAGGCCATTGA